>JBBPBX010045044.1:0-18529 GCA_038048925.1 Garcialebias charrua
CGTTGTTTTCAACAGTTAGAAGTGCTGTCTGCCTCTGGTATACTCGGATACTGGCCTGTATGTGATTTGGCTCGTTAACAGAATTCTCTGTGGTGTTTTCTTCGTTTAGTTTGTGAAAAAGTGTCCAGAACTTTTGGGTCAAGCTAACGTTAGCATTCCCGAAGCAGTGGCTGCATGCGAGCGCTGTGATTGTATGTTGTGTTCAAAAAACTTGGTTCTGTAGACTGCTGGTTGTCAGATTTCATTTTTCACACATTTCTGACAGTTTATCTGTTTTGTTTCGTCTCTAGGCATGTAATATCGTTGAAAGACTGCTTGACCGCGGTGTTTTATGATATTTATGAGTGTTTTAGGACGTAAAAAAGTCAGTTTGACGCTAAAATCCGACCGACCTCAAAGGTCCGTGAACGCGTCGTTGGAACGGCACGTCACCGTGTGTGACGTTGAGGGTCGTGAGGTATAGAAGACTACAATACCCAGCAGCGCTTGGGTTGAGAACTACATGTTTTGTCTTCGATGTGAGAGTCGGTTACACTGTTAAAAGTGACGCAGGCAGGGTGGGACGGCCCACTCCTCGTCTGTTTTCACTTCAGCTACCAGAGTGCACAAGCTTCAGGCTTGTTTGCCGTTACTATCTTTGAAAGACTGTTTCATCGCGGTGTTTTTGAGATTTTAATTAGTGTATTAAGTCAGTTGCTCTGAGACTACCTATCGCCATGTGACCAGGTCACGTGACACCGGAAGCTGCATCTGGTTTAAGGGAACCGACTGTTGTCTTTTTCTTTTGAGAAAAAGTTTAAAAATCACATTACCTGTTCTAAACGGTGTTAGTCACATCGAGTTGTCGCTTATAAGAACACAGTTCTGGCGATCATCACGTAAAGGCTCTAACTCTTTCTGTAGGGTCGCTTTTGTTACGTTTGTTGGGTGCTTTTCGTGAGCTAAAAGCTAAGGCTCCGCTCGCGGGTGACAACAGCGCCTCTATAGCGGTCAGAAAGAGAAATTGCAGTCGCTGTGA
Organism: Garcialebias charrua; assembly: GCA_038048925.1. Classification (NCBI taxonomy): domain Eukaryota; kingdom Metazoa; phylum Chordata; class Actinopteri; order Cyprinodontiformes; family Rivulidae; genus Garcialebias; species Garcialebias charrua. The sequence continues at coordinate 1,019 of JBBPBX010045044.1, forward strand.
TTAAAGCATATCACGCTCTGCACCCCCATCTGCTGGATGCTATGAAAACTGCGTTTCATGTATGTAAATGTTGAACACACAGTGTCTTTTAATTTGATTTTCACGTAAAATCAAATATTGATAGCAGAACAGTTTCTCAGAATTAATGCAGACATGTCTGCATTTTGATAAAACTTAACACCTTTATCATAAATTCTCTGCATACAAGCTTTCCATCTTTATTTTAAACAAAAAGTTTATAATAAGAGACATGATGCAGCTTTTGTCTTGATTTTAACAAAAATCACACAAAGATAGCCGAGCTTGTTTTGATCTTGTCAGGTCGACAAATTCATAAATATCACTGATTTTTATTTGATATAACATCCTGGGAAAATTTTACAGTAAAAACATGCATTTGAATCTGAATCACTTTTATAAGCGTTTGTGTGAATAAACAGAGATCAGGCTTAGGTTAGTTAGTAACTGTTGTTTGAATATAAGTTCTTGATAAAGTTTACACTGCCTATGGGTATTTGACTTTACAATTCATTGGGCTAATTCCTGAAATATGGTACCTATGATAATAGACTTATTGAACACAGTGAAACACATAAACCTGGAGGCTGGTTGGTTTTAATTTATTCAATGCTACATTAAAAGTGGTGATTTATATGCACACTGTAAAATCGAACCATCTTGCTTGATTTTTCACAAAAAATCATTACAAAGATGGAAGTTCAACACGGTGCAACACCTGAATGTGTCCCAAGATGGGTTAGGTGGAGCCCAGGCCCTGCCCTTGTGCCTCGCACAGTGGGAGCAACTGCTTCAACGCGTGGGAATTACTTTGCTGCGAAGAATGTCCTTTAGCAATCAGGTGAACATCCCCTGTTGTTTTTCGTCAGGCTCCTCTCTGCGTATACGGGTGACATAACTGTCCCTGGCATAGAGGAAAGTGCACAGTTTAAACGTCTTTTCAGTGCAAATCTCCTGCCTAAGCACAGCAAATGTGTACGCTTCAAGGCTGATTTCAATGAAAGTACCATGGCAGAAATTAAACAATACGCTGTGGAAGTTTTTGATGTGCTCACACAACACAAAACACCCTCAGTGGTGTACCCAGGTCAAAAGGTCAAATCCCACTCGCAGCTGATAAAAGAGGTTCCCTCTCCTACAGTGTGCGAGAGTACACAGGATTTTCATAACAACAAACAACAGAATGTTGTTGCCAGCTGGAAAAGTGACTCATTTCGGTTCAAAGGGAGTTCTACTCCTCGGGCATTTCAGATTGACAAATCTGAGACGAGCAATGAACCACAAAAGGTAGGTGTTCGCTCTCTAGGTGAACCAAGATGGTTCAGATCGAACCAAAAAGGTTTTGACCTAGGTCTGACAGTGGGTGAACTTCGAAAGAAGTTGATGTATGGGCGCCGTGACCCGTTGTACAATGGTCGGTCCCTACAGGAACCCCCGAGACGCGGCCCTCCTGCCCCTGCACCTCGAGCAGAGCTGTTCAAGACAAGAGTCACACAAGCTCCAGACAAAGGGAACGACGCCTCCGCGCTCGGAAGAGACCGAGGAAGTAAGTGGTTTGTTAGATGATTTGAATGTTACAGTGGTTGACCAAGCTGATACAATGTGTGGCATTATCGGTGATAATAACGCAAACAACATTGTCCAACCTGGTGAAGCGATGTGCAGCACTGTCTTTTACAAAGACTCAAAGCAGACTGTTGACAACAACAACGTCAACATTGCCGAAGATGTTGATTTTTACAGCAAACAGACTGCTGACAGTCAAAAGCATCCTGAAGGTCAAGATGCTGACTGCCAACAAGATGCTAACAGCAACAAAGATTGCACAGACAGAGTCACATGTGAACAGAAACGTGTGAAAAGACCTAAACGGTTTATGTGTAACCTTATCAAAAGGGGGATGGCTAAGAAAGCTTACCTGCCGATCACACTGGAAGGGGTCCTCGCGCGAGAAGCGCTCCTGGATTGCAGTTCAGATGTATCTCTGATATCAGCCAAACTGTTTGAGGAGCTAAGGACCGCCGCTAATGGTGTTGACAGGCAAATACCCTTCGGGAAATGTGCTATTGAACTGCAAGGCCTCGCAGAGATGGGTACATCCCTGACAGCTATAGCCATGGTTCACATGCAGATTGGCAAAATGTCACTATACCACCCGGTATACGTGTCTAAACTTGACTCTCTATAATTTTTGGTCGGCCAAGATTTTATTAATCGCTTCGACGCGATTATAAATTATGGTGATCAGACATTGTGGGCCACAGTGAGCGATCCACTGCCGTTCGAGGTGCCTCCACAAGGTCATTGTCTGACAGCAGGTACCGCTGAGGTCACAAGGGAATCCCCAACCAAGAGCACGAGCCCGGTAAGTGAACCTTCAAATACAGGTGAGACGGAGGAGACTCAACAATTGGACCAGACTCTGGCCCTACAGGAGAACCTCCTCTGTGAGCTGACACATGCAGCACTCACTGAACACTACCTATCACAGGTAGAAGCCGGTGTGGTGATCCAAGGAACACACACCAAAGACGCTGTACTGTCCTCTGGGACATGTAATTCAGCTATCAGCCAAGCTTTCAATGAAACCTTGGTTTGAGGGCATCTGAGTCCAGAAAGTGACGGCCGACCAGACGCTGACAGTCACTTGGACATCAATGTTGCAGATTTTGAGGACCCCTCATCAGACATAAAGGGGGCGAACTCACTCTTCCTACCACAGGTAAAAGAAGCCCCCCTGAGCCCCCTTCTATTCACCCTGCTAACACACGACTGCACACCATCATACAGCTCCAACCACTTCATCAAGTTTGCGGACGACACAACAGTGGTAGGTCTCATCAGCAACAACGATGAGACGGACTACAGGAACGAGGTGAGCCGCCTGGCCTTGTGGTGCGGACACAACAATCTCACTCTCAACGTGGAGAAGACAAAGGAGATTGTTGTGGACTTCAGGAAGAGGGATGCCCAACATGCCCCTCTGACCATCAACAGCACCGCAGTGGAGAGAGTAGACAGCACCAAGTTCCTGGGAGTGCATGTCTCAAAGGACCTGTCCTGGAGCAGGAACACTGCATCACTGGCCAAGAAGGCTCACCAGCGTCTCTACTTTCTCCGCAAGCTGAAAAGGGCTGGAGCTTCAACCCCCATCATGTGCACCTTCTACAGAGGTGCCATAGAAAGTGTCCTGACCAGCTGCATCACTGTGTGGTTTGGTGCATGTACTGCATCCTGCCGCAAGAGCCTCCAGCGCATCGTGAGAGCAGCTGAGAAGATCGTCGGCACCTCCTTCCCCTCACTGCAGGACTTACACAGCAACCGCCTCACTCGGAAAGCCCTCTGCATGGCAGGTGATCCCACACACCCACTACACAGCTGCTTCAGCCTGTTGCCTTCAGGGAGGAGACTGAGGAGTCTCCAGGCTCGAACCAGCAGACTGAGAGACAGCTCTGTTCATCAGGCAGTCAGGATGCTAAACACTCTGCCTGCTCTGCCCCCCCTCCCATTTGAACTGCCTTAACACTAAAAACTTTCTCACACATTACCACACAACACAAAGATTTTAACACTGGACTCTGTGTCATCAAACGGGTTATTCACTAAACTCTCGGTCATGTGCTCATTCAGTTTGCACTACTTCTCATATTTGCACTAATGTTTGTATTACATCACTGCCTATAGTCATAATACTGTTTACATTCTCTGTTTACATACTACTGTTTACATTCAATGTTTACATTTATTAATACTGTTTACATTTATTACTACTGCTTAAATTTATTACTACTGTTTACATTTACACTACTTTAATATCTACACCACTGCTGATACATATACAGTATTCTCTGACCGGCCTTATTTAGGGATGCCCAATGTGCCTTACTGCATATGCCACTTTTGCCTCTATAACAACATCAACTACTACCTCATACATATACTGTGTACATTAACTCATATGCTGCTTTGCCACCTTGCAAATGTCAATGCTAGAACCTTTAGTTTATTTTATAGTTATACTTTTTATACTTTTTTTATACTAGTATGCAAAAACTCAGGACAGTATTATGTTCATTAAATGTTTAGTGTTTTAGTTTTAGTTTTAGAGTTGGTGTAAATTTTCATACTCTTATACCACTATGCAAAAACTCAGGACAGTGTTACAGTTTTACTATTTTATGCTTATGTCTATTATTATATGTTTCAGTGTTTCAATGTTTAGATGTTTACTGTTGCACCGAGGGACTGAGAGAAACGCAATTTCGGTCCTGTGTATGTCCTGTACATATTGCAGTTCTGACAATAAAGTTGACTTTGACTTTGACTTTGACTTTGAAGAAGGTGTGGAGATCCATGGATCACACACCGAGAACGCTGTACTGTCCTTTGGGACAGGTAATTCGGCTATCAGCCAAGCTTTCGATGAAACATTGGTTCAAGAGCATTTGTGTCTTTAACTACTCAGAGATGACATAGTTCTTACAGACTCAAAGAGCACCTCTTCAGTCATGAAATGGGAAGGCACACACCACAACGACAGTGACCCGTCGCAGTCTGACCAGTCAGACACACTTGCGACTGCGCCGACAGTTGTGACACACCTGAATTACGCAGAAAGAGGTAAACGTACAGAGATACGTTGGCCGAAACCTGTAAGGTTCCTGTACAAGGTTCCCAATAAACTGCGCAAACAGCTTAAACTAAACAATGGCATCCTAACTCGTGCCCATGGACGGACGTCCACACCTGTGTGCGTGGTCCCCCATGACCACAGGGGGGTGATGTTAGGTCATGCCCATGTCAAGGACAAAGATTTCAATAACCCCACAAACGACAAAGATCTCGCAAACTCACAGACTTCATGGGAAAATAAGGTCATCCAAGCACAAGATAGTAAATAAACTAAACAGTTTTAACTATATTAGTTGCGAAAAGAAAGCGTTCCAACTAGAACTTAGAAACGCTAAGTCGAAAATCCACAACAAAAAACTAACCTTAACAACCGTTTAAATCTGTAGGATTTAATTGACATCGGTTATAAAGCTAAGAATTTTTTTTCTTGTGTGTGACATGTTGGAATCTGACGACAGAGTGAGTTTGATGTAGTGAAACGTTGTTTTCTAGTTGCTTAATTGCTACTTTTGTTGTTATTGAAGTTGTTATTGTTTTCGGAACACTCCCAGCCAAAAGAGGTTTTGATTATTGTTAGTTGAAGACTTAAATGGATTTAACTATGCCAACATGCTATTCATTTTGTTAAAGATCTCAATCTTTGAAGGGCCATTGTATTATCGAGGTGAAGGGCAAAAAAAGGATGATGGAGAGGCGCAAGCTGCTTAAGTACCCAGAGGGCGGGGCCTCTGACGCGGCGGTGACGCCCCTGCCGTAAAGGCGTGAGTATATTCCTTCAGGTAATCGCGCGGGGGCGCAATTTCCATAGCAATTATGTTGCACAGAGAGACTGACTGAAAGGGAACTGCTGGATTTAAATTGTTTCGCTTTGACGTCTTCCAAACGGTCGCGCGCTGTGAAAATAAATTATAAATAAATCTAATTTTAGCTCCAACAACTCCAACAGCTAACAGTTTGTAAATGACCACCAAGTAATTACTTTCTGTAAGTTTAAAGAAAATCTGCTGTGTGGTTTATGAGCCATTTGCTAAATAGTAGCCGGAAAAACAACGGAGCTATAAGCTGGACATTTACGCTCCTAAAACATCGAATTTTATCTCAAACAATTCCAACAGCTAACAGTTTGTAAATGACCACTAAGTAATTACTTTCTGTAAGTTTAAAGAAAATCTGTCCTGTAGTACATGAGTTATTTAGATAAATAGTAACCGTTTTCGCTAACAAACACTGAGCTAACAGTAAAATCAAAAAAGGAGTTCAATACAAGATCAACTGGACTTTATTTGTTACAGAAGACGTTTCGACCTCTATCCAGAGTGCTTTATCAATTCAATGAAACAGACAGTGTGCGCGTGGAGTTATAACAGTCTTATGCCGGTTACCCACTGCACAACTCGAAACGCGCCTGCCGTCCCCTTTTGGCCGCTTGACAGGGTCCCACTGAACCACTGAACACCGTCTGATGACGTACACTAGGGGGTAGCAGAGGGAGGGGGAGTAGCTCGTTTTCCGGGTTCAGTTGTTGTGTAAACTGCACCTCCGACGGTCTTCGATGAGATTAAAACTTTTTTTTATGTTTGGGGTGATCTACACTGGAGAGGACAGCAGCCTGTCAGCAGCAACTGTAAAAATGCCACATTTCTTACCGGAGTTTGGTTCCAATTCCTGGAGGCTGGATCCGGTAAGTTTAAAAAGTAAAAAAAAAGTCCCGTTGTGGTTGTGTAATCAGATAGCAGAGGCTCTCTCGACTGTTTGCTGGACGCGTCGAGAAGCCAGAGATCGAATTTTATGGCGTTGGCAGTTCGACGCCGACGCGCGCGTGCGTGTGCAGGCTGCCCCCGCGCCGCTTCGATCACTTGAATCGCGCCGCTTCCTTGTTCGCCGTCACTCCACGCGTCTCCTCCATAGACTTTGAATGTAAACTGGCCGCTTCGGCCGCTCGACAAAGGGGGCAGTGGGTAACAGGCATTAGGAGTCACGCACCAACATATGTAAATTGCAAGCTGAGGTAACACATACATGTAAATTGACCGATCACACCTTAACAGTAGGGGGTTCCCTTGAGGTCTCTGACAGAAGATACACAACTGTATGTAAATTGACAAAAAACACACCTCTAATTCACAGACAAGACACCTCTGCTCCCATCCGGTGTAAAACGTTTGGGAATCAGCCCCAAAACTGAGTTATAAGTCTTGGAAAGTTGAAATCTCAGACCTCCTCCTCTGTTAAGAGGTTTTTCTCTCTTAACATAAACAGCTTTCTTCACACCCCTCTCAAACCATCTGTGCTCTCGGTCCAAAATTTGCACATTCTGGTCCTCAAAAGAATGACCCTTGTCCGTAAGGTGGAGGTGAACAGCTGAGTTTTGTCCAGAGGAGGTTGCTCTCCTGTGTTGGGACATTCTTCTGTGGATGGGCTGCTTAGTTTCTCCAATGTAGCGGTCTGGCCAGTCCTCGCTGCACTGGACTGCGTACACTACACCACTCTGTTTGTGTGTGTGGGGGTTTTGTCCTTAGGATGCACCAGCCTCTGTCTGTCAGAAGAGGAGGTCTGAGATTTCAACTTTCCAAGACTTATAACTCAGTTTTGGGGCTGTTTCTGCCTATAATATTGCTCCCCATCCTCAACCTACTTCACATATGGGGAGCAATATTATAGGCAGAAATATGGGTGTGCAATGGGGTCTCCAGTTTCTCCTATTGTTGCCAACCTGTACATGGAGGAGGTAGAAAAGAGAGCCTTGACGTCCTTTTCAGGGAGACCACCAAGCCATTGGTTCAGGTATGTTGACAACACCTGGGTTAAAATTAAATCCCAGGAAGTCCAACATTTCACTGATCACATCAACTCTGTGGATAAATATATCAAGTTCACACAAGAAGATGTAAAAAATGGCAGGTTGGCTTTCTTGGACTGTGAGGTATCAGTTTCTGATAGAGGAAATTTGCAAACTGAGGTGTACTGCAAACCCACCCACACAGAACAGTATTTACAGTTTGACTCCCATCACCCTCTGGAGCACAAGTTAGGAGTCATCAGGACTCTGTATCACAGAGCAGACAGCGTCCCCACTAACTCAGGAGCCAGACAGAAGGAGAAATCACACACAAAACAGGCTCTAGAGAAATGTGGATATCCTAACTGGGCCTTCCTGAAAGCAGAGAAGAAACCCAAACAGGACTCCAGCCAGCCATCAGGTGAAAAGAAGGAACCCAGACCAGTGGTCATTCCGTATGTTGCGGGAGTTTCAGAGACATTGAGACGTTTATTTTCTAAACACAACGTCCCAGTGGCTTTTAATAAACCCCAAAATACATTACGGCAAAGACTGGTTCATCCCAAAGATCCAGTCCCCTGGCACAAACAAGAGTAATATTGTGTATACCATACCATACCATATCATTTTATTTATAAAGCACTTTAAACAGAAACAAGTCCACACCAAAGTGCTGAACAAACAAACAAGCAACAGGCAACACAGACAATGAAGTACAACACGAAAAACATAAAAACAATGCAGATCAAAAATAAAACGATCAAATACCAATCAGCGGGTGTTGAAAGCAACAGAATAGTAGTGAGTTTTTAACTGGGATTTGAAAACTGAGAGGGAGGGGGCCTGTTTGATGAGCAGCGGTAACTCGTTCCAGAGTCTTGGGCCTGCTACAGAGAAGGCCCTGTCACCTCTGCACTTAAGACCAGTTTCTGAAACTCTTAAATGTACCCGGTCCTCTGACCTCAAAGCACGTGGAGGGACATATGGGTGTATCAGATCTGAGAGATAGGCGGGGGCGAGATTGTTCAGTGATTTGTAGACATACATGAGAATTTTGAACTGGATTCGAAGATGAACCGGTAACCAGTGCAGGGAGGCCAAGACTGGTGTAATGTGCTCTCTTTTGCGTGTACTGGTTAAAAATTGGGCAGCTGCGTTCTGAACTAGTTGTAATCGTGCAATGGAGGCCTGACTGACGCCAAGCAGAAGTGAATTGCAGTAATCAAGCCTAGATGTAATAAATGCGTGAATTACTGTCTCCAGGTTATTTTTTGATAATATGGGCTTCAGCTTAGACAGTCGCCTCAGCTGGAAAAAACAGGATTTGACGATCATGTTTACATGACTGTTGAGTTTCATGGAAGGATCCATTATCACTCCCAGATTTGTGACTTTTTGTTTTTCAGACAGGGGTAGAGCAGAAAGGTCGATGCAGTGGTTCGAGGTTGTGTCATTGGGAAGGAACAATATGGCTTCAGACTTCTTATCGTTGAAGCTTAAGAAATTTAAAGCCATCCAGTCCCTGATGTCAGCCAGGCAGTCGAGCAGAGGTTGAATAGAGCATGTACCATTTTGTCTTAGGGGGAAGTAAATTTGACAGTCATCGGCGTAGAAGTGGAAGGGTATGTTGTGTTTCCGGAAAATAGCACCGAGTGGAAGCAGGTATAAGGAGAACAAGAGAGGACCCAGGATGGACCCCTGCGGAACCCCCCATTTAAGAGCTGCCACTGCAGAACTAAAACCATTGATGGAAACACAAAAGGACCTGTCAGAGAGGTAGGATCTGAACCAGTTCAGGGCTGACCCTGTGATACCCACCCACTGCTCCAACCTAGCAATGAGGATCTCATGGTCGATGGTGTCGAAAGCGGATGTGAGGTCCAAAAGGACAAGCAACACAGAGTCACCGGTGTCTTTGGATAGGAAGATGTTGTTAAAAACCTTCAGTAGGGCAGTCTCAGTGCTGTGGAGGGATTTGAAGCCAGATTGGAATAGCTCGGGGATAGCGTGATCCTCCAGGAAGCACTTTAGCTGGGACTCAACTATTTTCTCTAGAAGTTTAGAAATAAATGGGAGTCTGGAGACAGGCCTGAAGTTAGAAACTACCGAAGGGTCGAGGTTTGGTTTTTTCAAGAGGGGTTGAACAGCAACATGTTTTAATGATTTTGGCACCACACCCGAGGATAGACTGCTATTAACAATAGAGAGAATGGAGGGACCTAGAGTGTGAAAAGCCTCCTTTAGGAGCCGAGGGGGGACCACATCAAAGGGGGGACCAGATGGTTTCAGGCTGCACATGACCTGCTCTAGAGAGGACAGAGAGACTGGTTCAAAATGGTCACAAACAGTAACAGATTTATCCGCTCATTCTCAATCAGTTCATCTGGACAGTTTCTTTTTAGTAGAAACGTTTCACCCTCACTCCAGAGGGCTTCGTCAGTCAGCAAACTGGTTGGTCCACTTAAGTTGTTTACTTGGTGGGGTAGCTTCAGTGTGCTTTGGACTACTCTGACTGACGAAGCCCTCTGGAGTGAGGGTGAAACGTTTCTACTAAAAAGAAACTGTCCAGATGAACTGATTGAGAATGAGCGGATTTGATACCTGGACTATTGAGAATGAACTTTCTAGTAACAGATTTAGGTGGGATGGATGGATCATGAGATGGAGGAGAAATGAGAGCCCGGGTGGTTGCAATTTTATCTAAAAAGAAATGTCGGAAGTTCTCGCACAGCTCAGTCGAGGCTTCCAGGGGTGATTGTTCAGTGAGGTGGAGAACAGAGTTTAGGGTGGAGAACAGAACTCGAGGATTGCGAGAGTTTGCAGCAATGATGTCAGAGAAGTATTGTGATTTAGCAGTTTTAACTGCTTTCTGATATCGGCGCCAGCTCTCTTTTACCATCTGAAAAGAGACCTGCAGTCTGTCTTTTTTCCATTTCCGCTCCGCCTTTCGGCATTGTTGCCTAACAGCTCTGGTCGTGTCATTCAGCCACGGTTCTGCCCTGAGTTTTGGTCTTCTAGATTTAATAGGAGCTACTTGATCTAGAGCCTTTAAACAAACAGAGTCAAACTGTGATGTCAGCTCCTCAGTGCTGGAGAGGAACAATGGGGGCTGAATCAACATGTCATTGTTGTAAACCTCAGTGAAACGTGCGGCAGTTAAATGGTTAACATTCCTGCCTTTACGTGCAGAAATACATGTCTTAGGAGTTAGATGGGGGAGGGTGAACTGAAACTTGACTTCCATATGGTCTGAGAATACATTGTCTCCTATTTCAAGGTTTGAAACAGTCACGTCACAAGTTAAAACAAGATCCAGAATATGTCCGAGCTGTTGCGTGGGAGAGTTCACGTGTTGAGTTAAATTAAATGAGTCCAATAAATCTAAAAAGTCCTTAACCATGGGCTTCTCATGACAACACACATGCAAGTTGAAATTGCCAAAAATGACCACCCGAGAATATTTAGCTGTAATTTCAGCCAGGAAATCAGAAAACTCGCTGATGAAGTTCTTAGACCGAGGTGGACGATAGACCAGAGCACAAAAAGTCACAGATGAATGGCCTAATTCAAAAACAGTCAGCTCAAAACTGGAGCAGGAGACTGGGATGGCAGTTGTTTACAGTTAAAAGTTGATTTGAAGATTGTTAATAATCCACCACCACGACCTGAATGCCGTGGGTCGTTAAAATAGAACAGTTTGGTTGTATTATTTCCGTCAACGCGCTGGACTCACCTGGCGACATCCACGACTGTGATGCAGAAAAAGTCCAAGTCCCGATCTTCAAAGTAATCCCTGAGGATGAACGTTTTATTGCAGACAGATCTTGCGTTGACAACACAGATCTTGATGTTATCCGAGATAGCAGCTAGTGAGTGTGCGCGTGTCCGCGGCTCGTTTCCAACACTGAGCTGCTGCGGCCACAGATCCCCGTTGATTTCCTGGTCCGTGCACGCGGGAAGCTGGCGAAGGGAATCCAGACCACCAGGTGACGACAGCGAAGCAGAACGCCGGGCTCTGAGCTTAACTAGCCGGCCAGCGCGTGAGCCACGTTTCCTCCTCCGTGTCGATCGATTTCTCCATGCAGGCAGGTGAGGAGAGCAACGGTGGTAAACGGGCAGCTCGTCCCCGAGCAACGGGGGCAGAGGGGGTCTCCCCGAGGTACGCTCATACCGGCCCAAATCAGCGACATCAGCGGCAGCAAATCGTAAATCCATAAGCTGCTTCCGATCATAAACCAGCAGTGTATTTATTTCTCCAATGAAAAACTAACAAAACACTAAAACTCCAAACACCCACAGGAGAGGTGGATACGCAGCCATGTACATGGGCGCCATCTTGGAACTCATCCAAGTATGCTGTTCAGTGTCAGGAGGGCTGTGATCATTCTTATATCGGGGAACCTAAACAGCCACTGGCCAAAAGGATGGCCCAGCACAGAAGATCAACATCATCAGGTCAGAACTCTGCGGTCTACACTCATCTCCAGGCTAGCGGTCACTCTTTCAGGGATGAAGATGTTCACATCCTTGATAGAGAGGAACGATGGTTTGAGAGAGGAGTAAAGGAGGCCATCTTTGTGAAAAGAAACTGTCCATCATTAAACAGGGGTGGAGGCCTCCGGGTTCAACTGTCCCCCTCTTACAATGCTGTTATTGCTAGTATCACTCAGCCCTCTGTGAATAGCAAACAACCATTGTGGTGTTAATGTGAGGCCTGGGGAAAACTACAGATGGCCACTTGTGATGATGTCATAAAAGGAGCGCCAGGCTCAGGGTGCCAAGGGACGCTGATTGTAAGGCTGATGGCTAAGCTGGAAGCAGGGCGATCTGAAATAAAGAAATCACGTTGACACTTTTTGCCTGAGGACTCTTTCAATAACACGACATGGTGTCAGGAGTGTTGGAGTCATCGTGAGGGTGCGACGTTGTTTGGTTGTCGGAGACATGGCTGATGACGACGTGCCGAGAGTCGCTTCTGCTGGTCCGTGTGCTACGTTTAGCATCCAGCCGCCGGAGTCTTTCGACTTCACGAAGCCACAGGAGTGGGCCAAGTGGATACGACGATTCGAACGGTTTCGTCTGGCAAGTAATCTGAACTCTAGTTCTGAGGAGAACCAAGTTAACACGCTAATTTATTGCATGGGAGATGAAGCTGATGACGTGTTGCGGGGATTAGCGTTGCCAGATGATCAAAGAAACACGTATCAAGGAGTTCGTGATGGGTTTCAAGCTTTCTTCGTTGTTAAGAAGAATGTGATTTATGAGCGTGCCAGATTTAACATGCGCAAACAAGAGGAGCATGAAACCGTTGATGCTTTTGTTACTTCACTCAGTGACGTGCGGTGAGGTTCATGGCTGGTGAGGCACTGTGTAGTTTTTTTCTATATGTATAATAGAAAACAGACAAAAAATGTTCTCCACGTTTGGCTTCTGTCTGCCATAGCTTCTTCAGTGCTTTGGATACTTTGGATAGCATTATTTTCTTCTTTTATAATACATGAACCCTACAGAGTAGTTTATTCGCCATTTGATTGGCAGCAGTTAACGGGTTGTGTTTAAAATCTCATATCAGCAATCTTTACACATACAAACTGTAGCACACAAAAAAGCACATTTAATTTGGAGAAAAAATTATTTTAGTCTTACTTTTACTTATAAATTAAATTAAACTATAACAAAATCTATTTTTATTTTACAGAAAAGAGCTGTGAGAATTATTACAAGAAAGCCTTAATGTCATATAATATATTATTTAAACAACTCAAAGTACTGAAGTTTAATGATTTGGTGGACTATAATATTTTGTTAGTAATAGAACCCTCAAATGTTCAAATGTATTTTGTTAAGAGAGAAAGCTGCTAGTCTAAAGGGAACTGACATTTTTGCAAAGCCAAGGTATAGAACTAGTTTGAAGGGACGGTTTATTTCAATACAGGGAGTTGAATTGTGGAATGTTTTGGGAAATCATGTTAAAAATGTAAACTCTGTGCTGATGTTTAAAAATGATCAAAACTAAATTGTTAACAAAATACTAAAACTTTTAGTTAAGTGTTTAATGTTCTAGATATTTGTAGATTGTGAAAAGTTACTCTTTTTGCTCTGTTTGCGTTGTCACTTTTCCTCCTGCAGCGCAAGGCTGAAACAGAACCCTGAGCTCAGTAGCCCCGCCTCCAGAGGCTCGCCTGCCTGTGTGTGTGTGTGGATGTAACTGACACCTTCACAGCCGTTTTATGAGATCGTTCAGCGCACAGATACAGTTTTTGACAAAAACACGAGACATTATATTCACCAGCTAAACTATAGAAATTTAGTTTATATAGCAAAAGTATTTGGACATTTTAATAGCGACATAAGAGGCAGGAATTCTCCTGCCTTCCCAAATCGCTCACACAGCAGCTGCCTGCAGCACGTCACCTGAGTGAGTGCGCAATCTGAAGTGAAGCAGCCGGTGCCTCTATGCGCAGTGCCTCTCTGCGCAGGTCTCTGCTGAGTATTTGAACGCTAAATAAGAAAAATCGGCGGTTTTGAATAAAAAATCAACTTAAAACTGGTTTAGGTTTTAGTAAAATAAGTTTATAGTACAAATCAAAGGATAAAGACAATAATTAAATTTATTTTTTCAATTATTATTTTTTTCTTTCCATGATGACAGGGGAGGCGTGGCCTCACTTGCCGCCCCTGACCGCACGTCACTGACTTCACTGTATGTGCTAGCAGAACATTGCAATTATGGTGCGCTACATGATGAACTGATTCGGGACAGACTGGTGGTGGGTCTGCATGATAAAAGGTTATCCGAACGCATGCAGCTTGACCCAGATTTAACACTAGAGAAAGCCATTTATTCAGCAAGACAAAGTGAGGAAGTGAAACGGCAGCAATCTTGTCTGCGTCATGATATCAGTTCAGAAACAGAGAAGGGAAAATCTGTTGACAGAGTGTACAAGAGTTATGTTAAGCGTGGCAAGACTAAATATCAACCCAGAGCGCACACTACTTCAAGTACTAAAAGGGAGAACTCTCAGTGTTTTAAGTGTGGCAGCTCTCCATTCAATCCCAAACATGACTGTCCAGCCAAGGGGGAGAAATGTCATTTATGTGGGAAGATGGGACATTATAAGAAGGTGTGTCGATCGCTCAAGAATGTACATGCTATCGAAGAAGATGATTCTTTGTTTTTAGGTAGCATTAATAATGGAGATGAACCTTGGAAGGTGGATGTTAAAATTAATAACAGAAACATCTCATTCAAGATTGACACTGGTGCTGATCTTACAGTTCTGCCATATGCTGTGTTCAAAGACATCTACAGAGACAGGAGCCCCCCCATTCTGGAAAAAGCCACCAGGCAACTGCTAGGACCAGGGAGAAATGCTCTGGACGTTGTGGGGGTTGCTGAACTGTTAATGAAAAAGGGAGAAAAGGAGATACAGGAAAGTGTTTATGTTTTGAAACACCTGCACACTGCACTTTTGGGTAGACCAGCCATTCAGAAGCTGGATCTGGTAGCTAGATTAAATGAGATAACTGCTGAAACAGTGAAAACTAGCTATCCAAAGCTATGCAGTGATCTGGGTGAAGTGAAACAGCCTTATAACATCAAACTGAAACCAGGAGCTCAACCATTTTCATTAAAGACACCCAGAATGATTCCACTTCCTTTGATGGACAAAGTCAAACAAGAATTGTCCCGTATGGAAAGTTTGGGGCAGTTCCCTTGGATTGGCAGACTGGGGTGGTGGTTCCCCTATTCAAAAAGGGGGACCGTAGGGTGTGTTCCAACTATAGAGGGATCACACTCTTAAGCCTCCCTGGTAAGGTCTATTCAGGGGTTCTGGAGAGGAGGGTCCGTCGGATAGTCGAACCTCGGATTCAGGAGGAGCAGTGTGGTTTTCGTCCTGGTCGTGGAACACTAGACCAGCTCTACACCCTCAACAGGGTCCTGGAGGGTGCGTGGGAGTTTGCCCAACCAGTTTACATGTGCTTTGTAGACTTGGAAAAGGCATTCGACCGCGTCCCTCGGGGGGTTCTGTGGGGGGTACTCCGGGAGTATGGGGTACCAGGCCCTTTGATATGGGCTGTTAGGTCCCTGTACGACCGGTGTCAGAGCTTGGTCCGCATCGCTGGCAGTAAGTCAGGCTCGTTTCCGGTGAGAGTTGGACTCCGCCAAGGTTGCCCTTTGTCACCGATTCTGTTCATAACTTTTATGGACAGAATTTCTAGGCGCAGCCAAGGTGTTGAGAGTAGGGGTGGGCGATATGACTCAAAAATTATATCGTGATATTTCAGAGCGATATCACAATAACGATAAATTTCGGGATATAACCCAAAAAAAAAGAAATCAAATTTATTTATTTGACTAAATTAATTTAACATGTTACTTTGCAGTATTATAAAAAAATTTAAAACAAGGGTTAATTTGACTGAAATTACTTTATTTAGTAAAGTATTCAGTCAGTATAAAATAAATAAATAAAAAAGATCTGTTATTTAGATTGAAAAAGTCTGCACAAAATATAATGGACTATCTTTAGGCTTTTAATACCTAGTAGTTCTTTGACATTCTTGTTAGGTCTAAATTGTTTTTAATTTTTAACTGGCTGTTTTTTATTGTTATTTTTTATTGTTTGTTTTATTTCTGTATTGTTCAGCACTTTGTGCACCTTCTGGCTGCTGAAAAGGGCTCTATAAATAAAGATTGATTGATTGATTGATAAACAAAAACCACCACAAAAACTAAAGTTCAGGTGTAGTTTCCTAAATCACTCTCCATGTAAAATATATTATTCTTTGTTTCTAAAGAGTGACACGGTCGAAAATTTGTTGACGGTCCCTAAGTGAACCATGACGTCTCTGAATAGGGGCAGACTCAGCGCGGCTGCCCGAAATCAGACTCCATGAAGTGGACTGACGAGAGCAACGCACCGATGAAGACACGGAGCTCGAATATCCAACTTCCAACTTGAAAATAACTTCACTGTGGTTTTCTCACCGGTCCGTGGAGAACCGCGCGTGTTTGTAGAGACAGTTTGCAGAGCGAGGGAGACCAGCCCGCAGCGCGGTGGCTCAGTGGGGTGGGGGAGCGGGTGGGGGCATTTGATCCTCTACCTGCTGTTCAGAGCAGCCAGGGGACAGAAGCTGACACGACACGCGGTTTGTTTTTATCATTTTAGCCAACGTTTTACACCAGTACAGACTGGTGGAAGAGAGGTGCGCAGTTCAGTTTGAAGCGCTCGGTTGGGGGGCGGGGCGTCCTTACGTATCACGTCATGAAATTAGCATATCATGATATCTTTTTTTTGCTCGGGCAAGCTATTTTTACCGGTATTATCGTAAACGATATGATATGGCCCAGCCCTAGTTGAGAGGATCCGTTTTGGTGGCCTTAGAATCGCTTCTCTGTTTTTTGCAGATGATGTGGTCCTATTGGCTTCATCAGCTCGTGATCTACAGCTTTCGCTGGAGCGGTTTGCAGCTGAATGTGATGCGGCCGGGATGAGGATCAGTTCCTCCAAATCCGAGGCCATGGTCTTGAGCCGGAAAAGGGTAGCATGCCCTCTCCGGGTCGGGGAGGAGGTCCTGCCCCAAGTGGAGGAGTTTAAGTATCTCGGGATCTTGTTCACGAATGAGGGAAAACTGGAGCGTGAGATCGATAGGCGGATAGGTGCAGCGTCCGCAGTGAAGCGGGCGCTGTACCGGTCTGTCGTGGTGAAGAGAGAGCTGAGTCAAAAGGCAAAGCTCTCAATTTACCGATCGATCTACGTTCCCACCCTCATCTATGGTCATGAGCTTTGGGTTATGACCGAAAGAACGAGATCTCGGATACAAGCGGCTGAAATGAGTTTTCTCCGCAGGGTGTCTGGACTCTCCCTTAGAGATAGGGTGAGAAGCTCAGCCATCCGGGAGGGACTCGGAGTAGAGCCGCTGCTTCTCCACATCGAGAGGAAGAGGGAAGTGTGTGCCTCCCTACTTAGGCTGCTACCCACGCGACCCGACCCCGGATAAGCGGACGAAAATGGATGGATGGATGGATGGATGGATGTTTTTGCTACTTTTCTATTGTTTATTGTTTAATGTATGTG
>JBBPBX010045045.1:0-27187 GCA_038048925.1 Garcialebias charrua
TGATGAGTTGGCTCCGATGGTGGGGGAGGATGCCGGTCAGACCTGGCAGACCCAAACGTATTGTGAGGGTCTGCTGGGAACGTCTGGCAGAGTCTCCCGTAAGATGGAGCTTTAACTCCCACCTCCGGGAGAGCTTTGAACACGTTCCGAGGGAGGCGGGGGACATTGAGCCCAAGTGGGCCATGTTCCGCGCCTCTATTGTTGAGGTAGCTTATCGGAGTTGTGGCCGCAAGGTTGTTGGTGCCTGTCATAGTGGCAACCCTCGAACCCGGTGGTGGACACCGGCAGTGAAGGATGCTGTCAAGCTGAAGAAGGAGTCCTATTGGGCCTTTTTGGCCTGTGGGACCCCGGAAGCAGCAGATAGGTACCGGCAGTCCAAGCGGCATGCGGCTCGGGTGGTTGCTGAGGCAAAAACTCGGGCGTGGGAGGAGTTCGGAGAGGCCATGGAGAATGACTTCCGTACGGCTTCGAGGCGATTCTGGTCCACCATCCGGCGTCTCAGGGGGGGAAAGCGGTACGCGACCAACACCATTTATGGTGGGGATGGCGTGCTGTTGACCTCAACTCGGGATGTTGTGAGTCGGTGGGCAGAATATTTCGAAGACCTCCTCAATCCTACTGGCACGTCTTCCACTGAGGAAGCAGATCCTGGGGATTTTGGGTCGGGCTCTCCAATCTCTGGTGCTAAGGTCACCAAGGTGGTTAAAAAGCTCTGTGGTGGCAGGGCTCCGGGCAGTGGTGGGCCTCCGACCGCTAGGTAGCGCTGTTGCGCTAATCCGCTTGTAGCGTTGCTAAATAATCTGTTAGCTTTACAGCGGATTGACTAAGTTTTATAATTCATAAGCGGATTTATGCTATTTTTATTTAAAATGCAGTACCGCTAATAACTAATTATCTATCAGTAAAAACGAAATAACGTATTTACGAGCAGCGCCGGATGTGGTCCGTCACAAAAAAGCGTCCCCCTCAGTCTCTTGGTGTGTGCTCTCTCTATAGCAGTTAGCAGCCAGTGTGTTACTCTGCAGCCTTATTGCTTGTTTTCGAAGAGTCAGACGAAGACTTTTTAACATGGAGGGTGAACTTATGGATGTTTCTCAGGGCCTACGCGACGCGTCTGGATTTAAAAATAGAATTTCGCCACATTAGCACTCTTCAAAATGGCGTCCGCGACGGCCAAAGAAGCCAGGATTTTACAACAAAACACGGTAAAACAATTATTTCTTTGCTGAGAAAAAATATATTTCATAGCTGACGTTATAGCACAAGTTTTTCTGAGCTTGAGAGTTTCACGAAATGGTCAAATCTGCTGGATTTAAAAAAGTAGTTCACCATTAGGACTCTTCAAAATGGCGTCCGCAGGGCAGCAAACTTACATACTCAGGGAATCACAAGGAACTCAGGAGACAGAGGCAACAGGAGACAATGCCAGGACAATGATAAACACAGAGATACAGACTTATTTTTGATTTGATGTTCATTCATTCATTTTAAAAGAACAATACAAAACAGTTTCATCAGATACAAGGATGAATAGACTTTTAGCTGAATGGATGGATGGATAGACAGTTAGCTGGATGGATGATCTTTAACAAGTTCTAAAATCATTAAAATTTAACCTCAGCTTGTGCCTCTGACCCAACAGAACCTCAGCAGCAGCAGAATCCTCTGTGGTTCTCTGACTTCATCAGTCTGCAGGACTTCATCAGTCTCTCTCCTGGTTCTGGAGGAGTTCTGACCCACTCTTCTTTCCATTGTTGCTTCAGTTCTTTGAGGTTTCTGCTCTCTGAAGGTTTCAGGTTCAGGTTCTGGACTCTGACTGGGCCGTTGATTTGATTTGATTTGATGTTTATTCATTCATTTTAAAAGAACAATACAAAACAGTTTCATCAGATAGAAGAATACAAGTAGGATCAAATGAAAGGAGCAGAAAGAAGATGAAATCTTATTATATCTGCCCCTTGTTTATTTCACAGTTTGTTCAACCAATGATAACCTTCAAACTACATCACAAAATGAATAAATCTACTAATTTATCTAACTGTAATACTGTACAAAAACACACTAAGCTACATCATATATAGTTTTTGAGCAAGTCCTTTTCGACCTTTTTCTTAAATGTGTAAAGGATTATGAGGAGGTCAATATTAATACTGACCTCTTTATCCTTAATTAACTTACTTATTCAGATTGAATAGTAATTTCACAGATTCTTTTCTTTTTCAGTTTACTCAATATATCTGTGATCTTTATGATGGATAAATAAACAGAGCCATTAAGTGACAATGGACACGTTAACTTAGCTTGATATGTCAAAGAGACACTATCATTTATTTAAAATGAATCAACTAAATTAACACCATTACACTTGATTGACAGGATTTCACTTTCTTGTAATTTAAAACGTCAGCACACTTAAATTCAACACAACAGACATAAATACTAGATGTTAAACATATTTAGTCTGTGGCTCTTTAACTTAAAATAGTTTCCAGCTTAGTTTGAGAGGGGAAAGAAATAGGAGGAAAGATTTAAGAAGAAATTATCGTGAGCATGATACCAGAGTGACACTTCTCCTCCGACTTCTGCTAAAATCCAGGTACGTTTTGTAAACAGCTCTTTACCTTTCGACGACGAGTCTGATAAAGAAATGACACCAGCCTTCAGATGCACAGAGTCCTTTAGTCCCAGCACGTCCAAAACTGGTTTTAGTTTACGTTTCAACGTCTCCTGGTTTCGCTTGGTCATCAGAGAATATGTCAGCTCCTGGCCTCTGACTTCAAGATAAACTTATTCCAGGAAGGAATAAACAACGTTTTTGAGCTTACGCTCGTTCGAAATGGACCCATAACAACATGTTATCAGTCCCAGCTGGATGACGAGTCCTTAGCGCGTGACTGGTGGTCATTCAGCTCTTTGGGACGTCTTAATGTCTTTGAAGCTCCCAGAAACTCTGAAGCGTTTCCGCACAGTTAGAACTTAAAAAGCGACTTAGAGAGGAGTTCACTTGCCTTATCAGACCCAAGGTTACAGCCAGAGCAGAGGGAGATTTGTTTAGGAAAAGACAGAGAAGCTGGAGCCTTGTTCATGAAAAACAACGGATTAACCTGTCTTCTGACTTTCTAAACAAAACCGTCTGGTCTATGTGACCCGAGATTTCACCTTTAACACAGCAGTGAACACAGTTTAACTCTTACAGAATAACACAGCTTAAAAGCACACATCATGAAAATGACAAAAGTTATTCTTTTGATCACATCAGCCTAAAATCAAAGATAGAAATAGTCTCTTTTTGGTGACTATGTTATCAGATTATAGCTAAATGAATGATTTTGTAGTAAATGTCTTGCTTTACTGAGAGGTCAGTAAAGGTCATCACTGGACAGTTCAAAAACCTTAGTTTGACCCTGGGTAGGTCCACTACATCTCCCCCCTTTTGGAAGCCATCGCCAGTCCTTGGGGATGGGGTCCAACACGAAAGGAAACCTTGAACTGTCTTTGATCTTGAAGCAATCCAGTAAGTGGAAAAGAAAAATCAAAAATTATAATCCCATAAAGTTTTTGGAAATTTCATACTGTTCGGAGGTAATCCCATTGCGAAAAGCTTTTAATCCTTTGGAAAACAAAGTCAGTTAACTCTTGGAAAACAAAGTCTGTGATCCCTTGGAAAGCAAAGTCTTATAATCCACAGCGGTAATTCCACAACGATTAGTTTTGTTGATTGATCAGCAACAATTGTTTTCATAATCAGCATGTAGAGGGGATCCCTCGATTGACGCAGAGGAGGCGACCCTTGGATGGAGGTTGAAGACCAAGCGTTGGAGCTGCAGGTCCCCACATCGAAGGTTGTTGGCTGGTTGGTTTCCAGTCAGTGCCACTCTGGTTCTATGTGTCATGCAATTATGTGGTTTTTAGGTGGGCTTATGATTGGGATTTTACATTAAGCCTTACCTATATGCACCTGGTATGTAAGCTATCATGGTTTAGATCAGCTACAATTACCAATTAAGGGGTGGATCAATTCTGTAAAATTAGATATAGGGATCGTACCTATGAAATTTTGGAGGGCTTCTGTAACGAAGGCCTCTAATTCCAAACTATTCCTCCATTCATTACTTAGTTTAAGTTAAACTAAAGTGGAAAAATGAAATATAGTTTGATCTAAATGTCTGTTGTCTTTTAGACGATCGACGTAGGATTTGGTATTCCTAATAAATTTTGAAGTCTATGGCGAGACTCATCAAAATGAATAGACAATCTAGAATAGAAACGATCGAATCGGTTCAATTTAGAAATTGTGAGGTCAATGTAGTTTATGGTACCTTGAGTAGCTTTAAACTACATTGACTCTTCGACGATTGAGATTTAACAAAACGAACTGCATGTTGGCATAGTTAAATCCATATCATTCATTAACCAATGTTAATACAAAACCTTTTTGGCTGGGAGTGTTCAGAACCAAACAATATCTCAACTAATGACAACAGTAATGACTAAACAACAAGGAAACAACGTTTCACTGCTTCGACACACTCTTGTCGTCAGATTCCAAAGTGCAACACACAAGAAAACAGGTCTCAACTTTATGACCGAGGTCAAATTAAATCTCGTGGATTTAAACGGTTGTTAAGGTTAGTTTTTTGTTGTGGGTTTTAGGCTTAGCGTTTCTAAGTTCAAATTGGACAATGCGACTTATAGGGTGGAGAATACGGTAGTTTAAACCTGATTAGTTTATTTACTAACTTGTGTTTGGACGACCTTATTATCCCATGAAGTCGGTGAGTTTGTGAGATCTTTGTCTTTTGTGGAGTCATTGAACGCCTTGTAAGGTTTGATCTGATTTCGATGTACCCATTTAGCAATTGGCTCTTTGCGGCCTTTGCTGATTTTGATTTCGTAGACGACTGAGGACACTTTGTCTGTTATCAGATGAGGTCCAGTCCACCTGGGCATTAGTTTGCGGGCGAGAGTTCCGGTCTCGGACCCTCCTTTCCCGGTTGCTGGGGCGAACGTATAGTACCAGACTCTGTCTCCCACTTGGAGTTCATTGTGAGAGGCCTTCTGGTCGTAGTACGCCTTGCGTCCTTCAGCGGATTTTTCCAGGTTTTTCTGGGCGAAAGCAAAAGTGTTTCTGAGGTGTACATTCAAATCTTTCATGTATTGTTGTGTAGTGTAGGCTGTCGCCATGGCGGCGTCGCCTGGTTGGTACAACAGGTGTAGAGGGAGAGTCATTTGTCGACCGGTCATCATCTCGAAGGGAGAGATGCCAGTTGATGTGTGTGGAGTGGCTCTTATGGCCATGAGGACCAGAGGGAGTTTCACATCCCAGTCCTTGTGGTTTGCAGCCACGTATTTCTTCAAAATACTCACCACAGTTCTGTTTGCTCTCTCTACTTGGCCTGAAGCCTGTGGGTGGTAGCCGACATGAAAGTTAGCCTTGACGCCTAGCGTCTTCCACAGTTCTTTCATCACTTCACCTGTGAAGTGTGTACCTTGGTCTGAGTTCACCCGAAGGGGAAGTCCAAACCTTGAAAATATATGATTCATTAACAACATAGCAGTTGTTTGTGCTGTGTCGTTAGGAGCTGGTAGGCATTCTACCCATTTGGTAAATGCACAGGTTACCGTGAGAAAATATTTATTTCCTCTAGAGCTCTTAGTGAGTGGTCCAACCCAGTCGATCTGGAGGTCAGACCATGGGAATGCAATGCCTCTGCTTTGCAGTGGTGCTCTGTGAAGTGGTCTGGTTGGCTGAAACTGGCCACAGACCACGCACCCTTCAATGTAGTCCTTGACATCCTTTTTCATTCCAGGCCAATAGGCAATTTGTTTTAATGCCGTCAGCGTGGCTTTATCTCCTTTGTGTCCTGCGGACGGGAGATCATGGGCATGAACTAACATCACCCCCCTTTGGTCATGGGGAACCACAAACACAGGTGAGGACGTTGGTCCATGAGCGAAAGTTAGGATGCCTTTGATTAGTTTTTCCCCGTACGGGCCACCAGATGTAAAGGATTATGAGGAGGTCGATATTAATACTGACCTCTTTATCCTTAATTAACTTACTTATTCAGATTGAATAGTAATTTCACGGATTCTTTTCTTTTTCAGTTTACTCAATATATCTGTGATCTTTATGATGGATAAATAAACAGAGCCATTAAGTGACAATGGACACGTTAACTTAGCTTGATATGTCAAAGAGACACTATCATTTATTTAAAATGAATCAACTAAATTAACACCATTACACTTGATTGACAGGATTTCACTTTCTTGTAATTTAAAACGTCAGCACACTTAAATTCAACACAACAGACATAAATACTAGATGTTAAACATATTTAGTCTGTGGCTCTTTAACTTAAAATAGTTTCCAGCTTAGTTTGAGAGGGGAAAGAAATAGGAGGAAAGATTTAAGAAGAAATTATCGTGAGCATGATACCAGAGTGACACTTCTCCTCCGACTTCTGCTAAAATCCAGGTACGTTTTGTAAACAGCTCTTTACCTTTCGACGACGAGTCTGATAAAGAAATGACACCAGCCTTCAGATGCACAGAGTCCTTTAGTCCCAGCACGTCCAAAACTGGTTTTAGTTTACGTTTCAACGTCTCCTGGTTTCGCTTGGTCATCAGAGAATATGTCAGCTCCTGGCCTCTGACTTCAAGATAAACTTATTCCAGGAAGGAATAAACAAAGTTTTTGAGCTTACGCTCGTTCGAAATGGACCCATAACAACATGTTATCAGTCCCAGCTGGATGACGAGTCCTTAGCGCGTGACTGGTGGTCATTCAGCTCTTTGGGACGTCTTAATGTCTTTGAAGCTCCCAGAAACTCTGAAGCGTTTCCGCACAGTTAGAACTTAAAAAGCGACTTAGAGAGGAGTTCACTTGCCTTATCAGACCCAAGGTTACAGCCAGAGCAGAGGGAGATTTGTTTAGGAAAAGACAGAGAAGCTGGAGCCTTGTTCATGAAAAACAACGGATTAACCTGTCTTCTGACTTTCTAAACAAAACCGTCTGGTCTATGTGACCCGAGATTTCACCTTTAACACAGCAGTGAACACAGTTTAACTCTTACAGAATAACACAGCTTAAAAGCACACATCATGAAAATGACAAAAGTTATTCTTTTGATCACATCAGCCTAAAATCAAAGATAGAAATAGTCTCTTTTTGGTGACTATGTTATCAGATTATAGCTAAATGAATGATTTTGTAGTAAATGTCTTGCTTTACTGAGAGGTCAGTAAAGGTCATCACTGGACAGTTCAAAAACCTTAGTTTGACCCTGGGTAGGTCCACTACAAATGTATACAACTCAAACAACAACAGTTCATGCACCGCTAGTTGGCAGTGTAGTGCAAATATTGCATAACTTGCTGCTACCAATTGTTGAATTTAATTAGCAGATTAGAATTAGCTTCCCCTAATTTTCATAAGACATTAGTGCTTTTGAAATTGCGGACCTAGATAAATTAATTAGTGCTTTAGAAATAGCGGAACTAATTTTTGGATTAGCGTTGCCCACCACTGGCTCCGGGGATGGATGAGATTCGTCCTGGGTTCCTTAGGGCTCTGGATGTTGTGGGGTTGTGTTGGCTTACGCAACTCTGCAATATCGCGTGGACATCGGGGGCAGTTCCCTTGGATTGGCAGACTGGGGTGGTGGTTCCCCTATTCAAAAAGGGGGACCGTAGGGTGTGTTCCAACTATAGAGGGATCACACTCTTAAGCCTCCCTGGTAAGGTCTATTCAGGGGTTCTGGAGAGGAGGGTCCGTCGGATAGTCGAACCTCGGATTCAGGAGGAGCAGTGTGGTTTTCGTCCTGGTCGTGGAACACTAGACCAGCTCTACACCCTCAGCAGGGTCCTGGAGGGTGCGTGGGAGTTTGCCCAACCAGTTTACATGTGCTTTGTGGACTTGGAGAAGGCATTCGACCGCGTCCCTCGGGGGGTTCTGTGGGGGGTACTCCGGGAGTATGGGGTACCAGGCCCTTTGATATGGGCTGTTAGGTCCCTGTACGACCGGTGTCAGAGCTTGGTCCGCATCGCTGGCAGTAAGTCAGGCTCGTTTCCAGTGAGAGTTGGACTCCGCCAAGGTTGCCCTTTGTCACCGATTCTGTTCATAACTTTTATGGACAGAATTTCTAGGCGCAGCCAAGGTGTTGAGAGGATCTATTTTGGTGGCCTTAGAATCGCTTCTCTGTTTTTTGCAGATGATATGGTCCTATTGGCTTCATCAGATCGTGATCTACAACTTTCACTGGAGCGGTTTGCAGCCGAGTGTGATGCGGCCGGGATGAGGATCAGTTCCTCCAAATCCGAGGCCATGGTCTTGAGCCGGAAAAGGGTAGCATGCCTTCTCCGGGTCGGGGAGGAGGTCCTGCCCCAAGTGGAGGAGTTTAAGTATCTTGGGTCTTGTTCACGAATGAGGGAAAACTGGAGCATGAGATCGATAGGCGGATAGGTGCAGCGTCCGCAGTGAAGCGGGTGCTGTACCGGTCTGTCGTGGTGAAGAGAGAGCTGAGTCAAAAGGAAAAGCTCTCAATTTACCGATCTACGTTCCCACCCTCATCTATGGTCATGAGCTCTGGGTTGTGACCGAAAGAACGAGATCTCGGATACAAGCGGCTGAAATGAGTTTTCTCCGCAGGGTGTCTGAACTCTCCCTTAGAGATAGGGTGAGAAGCTCAGTCATCCGGGAGGGACTCGGAATAGAGCCGCTGCTTCTCCACATCGAGAGGAGCCAGTTGAGATGGCTCGGGCATCTGGTTAGGATGACTCCTGGACGCCTCCCTGGTGAGGTGTTCCGGGCATGTCCCACCGGGAGGAGACCCAGAGGAAGACCCAGGACACGTTGGAGGGACTATGTTTCTCGGCTGGCCTGGGAACGCCTTGGGATTCCCCCAGAGGAGCTGCTCCAAGTGGTTGGGGAGAGGGAAGTCTGGGCCTACCTACTTAGGCTGCTACCCTCGCGACCCGACCCCGGATAAGCGGAAGAAAATGGATGGATGGACTTCATTCATTTTCCAGTAAATAATGAACATAATAATCATAGAGAGGTAGATTATTTAAAAAAAAACTTCATTTATTTTTCAGTAAATGATAAACATAATAAACATAAAGAGAGAGAGATGATTTAAAAAAATATTTATTTTCAGTAAATGATGAACATAATAAACATAGCGAGAAAGATGATTTTTAAAAAACTGCATTTATTTTTCAGTAAATTATGAACATAATAAACAGAGAGAGAGATAGATGATTTTTAAAAAACTTCATTTATTTTTCAGTAAATGATGAACATAATAAACATAAAGAGAGAGAGATTATTTTAAAAAAATAATTTATTATCAGTAAATGATGAACATAAAAAACAGAGAGAGAGATGATTTTTGATTTTTTTTAAAACACTTTAATCATTTTCTAGTAAATAATGAACATAATAAACATAAGAGAGAGATGAACATAATAAATATGAGAGAGCAAGATTTTTGATAAAAACACTTCATTTATTTTTCATTAAATAATGAACATAATAAACATAAGAGTGAGAAGAACATAAACTTAAGAGAGAGAGAGATGTTTTTGATTGAAAAAACTTCATTTATTCTTCAGTAAATAATTAACATAATAAACATAAGAGAGAGCAAGATTTTTGATTTAAAAACACTTCATTTATTTTTCAGTAAATAATGAACATAATAAACATGAGAGAGTGAGATTTTTGATTTTATTTAAAAAAACTTCATTCATTTTCCAGTAAATAATGAACATAATAAACATAAGAGAGAGATGAACATAATAAACATAAGAGAGAGCAAGATTTTTGATAAAAAAAAACACTTTTCATTTATTTTTCAGTAAATAATGAACCTAATGGCTCAACAACAACGTTCCGGACCATGCTGTTCAGCTAGGGGAGCTAACATGCTACAGAGCGGACCGAACCCTCGAGGGAGGTAAGAGATGGGAAGGGGGGCTCTATGTTTACATCAACAAAGCATGGTGCCTGGATGCTGCTGTGGTCTACAAACACTGCTCACCTTTAGTGGAGTTCATGACTATTAAATGCAGACCGTTCTATTTACCGAGGGAGTTTACAGCTGTTTTGATTGTTGCTGTATATATTCCTCCAAGCTCCAACAGCAAAGTTAGAAGTGAGGCTTTGAATGAACTATATCTGCACATCAGTGAGCAACAAACAGCCCATCCTGATGCTTTTCTCATCACGGCTGGTGATTTCAACCATGCAGATTTAAAGAGTGTATTTCCAAAAACATACAAAAACATAAACTTTGCAACAAGAGGAAACAACACACTGGACCAAGTTTACACCACCATGAAAAATGCCTACAGAGCCCTCCCCCTCCCCCACATTGGTGCTTCTGACCATATCTGTGTTATGCTAAAGCCAGCATACAGGCCGCTGGTGAAAGTCACAAAACCAGTCCGCAAGCAGATACGAGTGTGGCCAGAGGGGTCTTCAGAGGCACTCCAGGACTGTTTTGACACCACAGTATGTTCAAAGAAGCTGCTACCACAAACAACAACACATGTCTCCAGAAGTACTCAGACACTGTATGTTCATACATCGCCAAGTGCATTGATGATGTTACCAACCTCATAACCATCACTGTTGGGGCTAATCAGAAGCCATGGCTGACAGCTGAGGTTTACAGACTCCTGAAAGCCAGGAATGCTGCCTTCAAAGCGAGAAATCAGGTGGGCCTGAAGGCAGCCAGAAAGAACCTGGATCAGGGCATCAGAGAGGCCAAGGAGCAGTATTCCAGGAAAATAGCTCACAGTTTCAAGGACAGCAAGGATACACGCAGTCTGTGGCAGGGAATACAGACCATCACAAACTACAACCCCCCCCCCCCAGACCTGTGACAGCTCAACCTCTACGCTGAATGAACTGAATGAGTTCTTTGCTCGGTTTGAGGCAAGTAACAGCACACCTGCACATAAACTCCCCCCCTCTCCTGATGGCCAGGTGCTGGCGCTGTCCTCAGACAGCGTAAGGCGATCATTTATCAAGATTAACGCCCGGAAGGCCTCTGGTCCTGACAACATACCTGGTCGTGTGCTGAAGGACTGTGCAGGGGAACTCGCAGCGGTCTTCACGGACATCTTTAACATCTCACTGAGCCAGGCCATCGTCCCCACCTGTTTCAAAGCCACCACCATCATCCCTGTCCCAAAGAAGGCAACGCCCGCATGCCTCAATGACTATCGCCCAGTAGCACTCACCCCCATCCTGATGAAGTGCTTTGAACGGCTAGTCATGAAAAGCATCACATCTGTCCTCCCTGCCTCCCTGGATCCCTTCCAATTTGCATACCGACCTAATCGCTCAACCGACGATGCCATCTCCTCTGCCCTCCACACAGCTCTCACACATCTGGACACGAAGGACTCTTATGTTAGAATGCTGTTCATCGACTTCAGCTCGGCATTCAACACCATCATCCCCCAACAGCTCATCCATAAACTGGACAGTCTGGGGCTGAACACCTCAATGTGTAACTGGCTGCTAGACTTCCTGACCGGGAGACCACAGACAGTACGGATCGGGAGTAACACATCTAGCACCATCACATTGAACACAGGGGCCCCACAAGGATGTGTGCTGAGCCCCCTTCTATTCACCCTGCTAACACACGACTGCACACCATCGTACAGCTCCAACCACTTCATCAAGTTTGCGGACGACACAACAGTGGTAGGTCTCATCAGCAACAACGATGAGACGGACTACAGGAACGAGGTGAGCCGCTTGGCCTTGTGGTGCGGACACAACAATCTCACTCTCAACGTGGAGAAGA
Organism: Garcialebias charrua; assembly: GCA_038048925.1. Classification (NCBI taxonomy): domain Eukaryota; kingdom Metazoa; phylum Chordata; class Actinopteri; order Cyprinodontiformes; family Rivulidae; genus Garcialebias; species Garcialebias charrua. Next base: position 11,829 of record JBBPBX010045045.1, read on the forward strand.
CAAAGGAGATTGTCGTGGACTTCAGGAAGAGGGATGCACAACATGCCCCTCTGACCATCAACAGCACCGCAGTGGAGAGAGTGGACAGCACCAAGTTCCTGGGAGTGCACGTCTCAAAGGACCTGTCCTGGAGCAGGAACACTGCAGCACTGGCCAAGAAGGCTCACCAGCGCCTCTACTTTCTCCGCAAGCTGAAAAGGGCTGGAGCTTCAACCCCCATCATGTGCACCTTCTACAGGGGTGCCATAGAAAGTGTCCTGACCAGCTGCATCACGGTGTGGTTTGGTGCATGCACTGCATCATGCCGCAAGAGCCTCCAGCGCATCGTGAAAGCAGCTGAGAAGATCGTCGGCACCTCCTTGCCCTCACTGCAGGACTTACACAGCAAACGCCTCACTCGGAAAGCCCACTGCATGGCAGGTGATCCCACACACCCACTACACAGCCGCTTTAGACTGCTGCCATCAGGGAGGAGACTGAGGAGTCTCCAGGCTCGAACCAGCAGACTGAGAGACAGCTCTGTTCATCAGGCAGTCAGAATGCTAAACACTCTGCCTGCTCTGCCTCCCCTCCCATTTGAACTGCCTTAACACAAAAAACTTTCTCACACATTACCACTCAACACAAAGTTTTTAACACTGGACCCTGTGTCATCAAACGGGTTATTCACTAAACTCTCGGTCATGTGCTCATTCAGTTTGCACTACTTCTCATATTTGCACTAATGTTTGTATTACATTACTGCCTATAGTCATACTACTGTTTACATTCACTGTTTACATTTATTAATACGGTTTACATTTATTACTACTGTTTTACATTTATTACTACTGTTTACATTTACACTACTTTTATATCTACACTACTGCTGATACATATACAGTATTCTCTGACTAGCCTTATCTAAGGATGCCAAATGTGCCTTACTGCATATGCCACTTTGCCTCTATACCAACATCAACTACCTCATACATATACTGTGTACATTAACTCATATGCTGCTGTGCCACTCTTTGCAAATGTCAATGCTAGAACCTTCAGTTTATTTTATAGATATACTTTTTATACTTTTTTATACTACTATGAAAAAACTCAGGACAGTATTACACTTTTATTATTTCATTTTATGCTTATGTTCATTGGGTGTTTGGTGTTTTAGGGGTGTTTGGTGTTTCAGTGTTGGTGTAAATTTTCATACTTTTATACTACTATGAAAAAACTCAGGACAGTGTTACACTTTTACTATTTTATGCTTATGTTTATTAAATGTTTTAGTGTTTAGATGGTTACTGTTGCACCGAGGGACTGAGAGAAACGCAATTTCAATCCTGTGTATGTCCTGTACATATTGCAGTTCTGACAATAAAGTTGACTTTGACTTTGATACATACATACATACATACATACATACATACATACATACATACATACATACATACATACATACATACATACATACATACATACATACATACATACATACATACATACATACATACATACATACATACATACATACATACATACATACAGTGGTGGGCCATTGACCGCTAGGTAGCGCTATTGCGCTATTCCGCTTTTAGCGTAGCTAAATAATCTGTTAGCTTTACAGCGGATTGACTAAGTTTTATAATTCATAAGCGGATTTATGCTATTTTTATTTAAAATGCAGTACCGCTAATAACTATTTATCTATCAGTAAAAACGAAATAACGTATTTACGAGCAGCGCCGGATGTGGTCCGTCACAAAAAAGCGTCCCCCTCAGTCTCTTGGTGTGTGCTCTCTCTCTAGCAGTTAGCAGCCAGTGTGTTACTCTGGAGCCTTATTGCTTGTTTTCGAAGAGTCAGACGAAGACTTTTTAACATGGAGGGTGAACTTATGGATGTTTCTCAGGGCCTACGCGACGCGTCTGGATTTAAAAATAGAATTTCGCCACATTAGCACTCTTCAAAATGGCGTCCGCGACGGCCAAAGAAGCCAGGATTTTACAACAAAACACGGTAAAACAATTATTTCTTTGCTGAGAAAAAATATATTTCATAGCTGACGTTATAGCACAAGTTTTCCTGAGCTTGAGAGTTTCACGAAATGGTCAAATCTGCTGGATTTAAAAAAAGTAGTTCACCATTAGGACTCTTCAAAATGGCGTCCGCAGGGCAGCAAACTTACATACTCAGGGAATCACAAGGAACTCAGGAGACAGAGGCAACAGGAGGAGACAATGCCAGGACAATGATAAACACAGAGATACAGACTTATTTTTGATTTGATTTGATGTTCATTCATTCATTTTAAAAGAACAATACAAAACAGTTTCATCAGATACAAGGATGAATAGACTTTTAGCTGAATGGATGGATGGATAGACAGTTAGCTGGATGGCTGATCTTTAACAAGTTCTAAAATCATTAAAATTTAACCTCAGCTTGTGCCTCTGACCCAACAGAACCTCCTTCAGCAGCAGAATCCTCTGTGGTTCTCTGACTTCATCAGTCTGCAGGACTTCATCAGTCTCTCTCCTGGTTCTGGAGGAGTTCTGACCCACTCTTCTTTCCATTGTTGCTTCAGTTCTTTGAGGTTTCTGCTCAGCTCTCTGAAGGTTTCAGGTTCAGGTTCTGGACTCTGACTGGGCCGTTGATTTGATTTGATGTTTATTCATTCATTTTAAAAGAACAATACAAAACAGTTTCATCAGATACAAGAATACAAGTAGGATAAAATGAAAGGAGCAGAAAGAAGATGAAATCTTATTATATCTGCCCCTTATTTATTTCACAGTTTGTTCAACCAATGATAACCTTCAAACTACATCACAAAATGAATAACTCTACTTAATTTTTCTAACTGTAATACACAAACACACTAAGCTTCATCATATATAGTTTTTGAGCAAGTCCTTTAAGACCTTTTTCTTAAATGTATACATTGGGCAGCACGTTGGCACAACTGGTAGAGCTGCTGCCTCTCAGCGAGAAGGTTGCCGGTTCAAATCCCGGTCCGGGGCCTTTCTGGGTGGAGTTTGCATGTTCTCCCCGTGCATGCGTGGGTTTCCTCCGGGTACTCCGGTTTCCTCCCACAGACCAAAAAACATGCTTGTTAGGCTGATTGGTGACTCTAAATTGACCCTAGGTGTGAGTGTGAGAGTGGATGGTTGTTTGGTGTGAGTGAGACAGGTCCCTCTTGTAAATGAGTCCCCGTGACTCAACGAGGCTAGCCTGTATAAATAAAGGTTGAATGAATGAATGAATGAATTGATTTTGCATTTTTAACATCACTCTCCAGAACATTCCACAATCCAACTCCCTGAATTGAGGTAGACCGTCCCTTTAAGCTGGTTCTGAATTGTGGTTTGATGAATATCTGTCCCTTTAAGATTGTAATAACTTTGTCTAAATTTCTTTGGATATTTAAAGGTAATGTGTTATTATGAGCCCTATACATAACTGATAAAATACTATATTCTACCAATTCCTGGAATTTCAATAAATTTAGCTGAAGAAACAAGGTGTTTGATGGGTGACTGAAATGTTTTCTGGTGATTACTCTTACAGCTCTCTTTTGTAAAATAAAAACAGGCTTTGTAATTGTTTTGCACGCTTTTCCCCAAACCTCAATACAGTACAATAGATTAAATGTGGAACAATGATTGTGTTATACAACATATACAGAGCTTTATCAATTACAAAATCCCTGACTTTATATACAGGTACATGAACACACAGCATGACAATCACAAACACCTGGACAACAAAATGGAGGAGATAAGCAAGACAATTAACAGAGAGACCAGGGAGTGTAGGGATGGGGACCCATCACCTGAGAACAACATGCTTACAACTGTTATCTTGAAGTTCTAGGGTGTAGAGAGCCACAGAAACGGTTATGGTAGGCCGGATTTGGCCCACGGGCCTTGAGTTTGACACATGCGATCTAGTGGTACTAAAAGTAACAAAAGAAGAAAAAAAAACAGCCAAATATGTCTGCAGTTTAGCTAACAGACTTTGGAATGGGTACATTTTGTCCTTGTGAAACCTGTTGAAGAGAACCAAACTAAATACTCTGAAACTCAAACAACTTACTGTATAACAGTTCATGCACCGCTAGTTGGCAGTGTAGTGCAAATATTGCATAACTTGCTGCTACCAATTGTTGAATTTAATTAGCGGATTAGAATTAGCTTCCCCTAATTTTCATAAGACATTAGTGCTTTTGAAATTGCGGACCTAAATAAATAAATTAGTGCTTTAGAAATAGCGGAACTAATTTTTGGATTAGCGTTGCCCACCACTGGTAATGACTAAACAACAAGGAAACAACGTTTCACTGCTTCGACACACTCTTGTCATCAGATTTCAAAATGCAACACACAAGATAACAGGTCTCAACATTATAACCGAGGTCAAATTAAATCTCGTGGATTTAAACGGTTGTTAAAGGGGACCTCAGATGGATTTTTTAAAATTTTATGGTATTTATGTGGGCTATCTAGACCCTATTCCTTCAATTTAATGCACAAAATAATTCTTAGATAATCAATTATACCCTTTTTAATTCTGCCATTTTTAACTTTCGTTTTGAACGACCGGTTTCTGATAGAAGTTCTGAAGTCCACGCCCTTCAACGATCTGTTTACGCCCTCTGTAACAGCCAGTATCTGTAATGTGTTGTTGTTTTAAAATTAGCTCTTTTTTTACTCATTTGACTTACTGTTAGTGCCAGCTTAAGATAACTTACCGAAACCCGTCTGAGCGCGCCGCAATTTGCTGCTCCTTTTAGCATTAGACCACCCGAATCCGATGCTAATGTTAGCTTGTTCCTCTTCCGGTGTTCGCCAGCTCCGCTCGTTGCACGCGGCGATTTTGGGAGTTATCGCTGTTCCAGTCAAGACAACACAAAGTTCACCAAGTGTCTCCCGTAAATTAATCCGTAAGGAGAAGGTCCTCGCTGCTGCGAGGCTCCTGTGAGGCTTCAGTGAGGCTGTACAGTTGAAGCTCCGCTCCATCAAGCCAGAAGAGGGTCCCGTCGCAACCGGTCTCTACGCCGGGGGTATGCTCGTTTAATTTTTGCCGGCGGCGCGTTGGGAGAGATCGCAAATACACTAAAAATTGAACTAAAACATAAAAATAACAATTATACTTTATTTATAAAGCCATTTAAAAAACCACAGCTGCAACAAAGTGCTGTACACATGAAATTAATAACATATAAACAAAAGATGAGATGAAATCATGAAAAACAACAGTCATGTGTTTAATACAGAAGTGGGTTGAGCCTAACCAGGGGTTGCTAGGTGAGGGGCTGTACTCAGGTTGTGGTGCACTGGAAAAAATGCCCCTCTAAAAATAAGAAAAAAAAAAAGTAAAATAAGATTTTTTTGCTTGAAATAAGCAAAAAAATCTGCCAATGGAACAAGTGAAAATTCACTTGACAAGATTCTTAAAATAAGACATTTTGTTCAAGTCAAACAAGATATGCGGAATCTTGAAACTAGCTACAAAAATCTAGTTTTGAGCAATATTTTACTACAATTGTGAGCTTTTATTGTCTTATAATAAGATTCTGATGCTCAAAAGTAGTATACTGGAGAAAAGTCTACTCTGAAAACAAGTTTAAAACAACTTAAAATTAGTTTTTTTTTTGATTGAAATAAGCAAAAAGATCTGGTAACAAGTGAAAACGATATGCGGAATCTTGAAACTAGCTACAAAAATCTAGTTTTGAGCAATATTTTACTACAATTGTGAGCTTTTCTTGTCTTATAATAAGATTCTGATGCTCAAAAGTAGTACACTGGAGAAAAGTCTACTCTGAAAACAAGTTTAAAACAACTTAAAATTAGTTTTTTTTGGATTGAAATAAGCAAAAAGATCTGGTAACAAGTGAAAACAAGATATGCGGAATCTTGAAACTAGCTACAAAACTCTAGTTTTGAGCAATATTTTACTACAATTGTGAGCTTTTCTTGTCTTATAATAAGATTCTGATGCTCAAAAGTAGTACACTGGAGAAAAGTCTACTCTGAAAACAAGTTTAAAACAACTTAAAATTAGATTTTTTTTTGACTGAAATACGCAAAAAGATCTTCCAACAAGTGAAAATTGTCTTGACACGATTTCTAAAAATAAGACATTTTATCTTTTTACAAGATAAACAATCTTAAACCTAGCTGCAAAAAATCTCATTCTTAGCAATATTTTACTACAATTGAGCGTGTGATGCTTAAAATTAGTATACATCCCTAAAACTTTTACTCATTTTTAGTTCTACAGATGTTTCAAATGTTTCTCCAACCCGTTATCAAATTTAACCAACAAACGTAATAATACATGTCTTGTCAAAACCTTCAAACATTTTCTGTAATGACAAAAAATGAAAGGTATTCTTTAACTTCAACACATTTATTTTATCACAATGGTTTCAGCAGCAATGCAACAACTACTACTCCCAATTACAACTGTAGTTAACACTTGATTATATTTTTTAAAAATAATATAAAACACCTTCAACAAAATAAAAACAATTTTTGCTATGAAAAATGGAGAGTATACTACTGGGCACCATGAAAAATGAGGGAGCCACTACAACTTCAAATGTTTAAACATAAAATGTCTTTGGGAAATGTGATGGGCACATCTCCTACCGTGAGCAGGCAGTTGGACGAACACACAATCAGAATTGGACAGGAGAGGGAGAGTTTTCCTGGGGGCTTTGAGGTCCTGTTTTTCCTGAAACACAAAGACATATTTCTGTTGGCATGATGAATCATATTTTAAGATTGTGGAATATAAGCCAGATAAATAAATAAAATAAAGAGAGAACCTGTAAAACTATCATGTTAAATATGACGCGGTTGAAAATTTGGGTGCACTAACTGTGCTGGTGAACCAAAAAAAAGTTTAGAAACACCAGTGCAATCAGTGCAAGAAGTTAGTGTAGAACCATGGGAAAAAATGTATCAATTAAAAAAATGATTTTGAGTAAGATATTTCCAGCAACCTGCAAAGATTTTGTTTCTTTCCACCTTGAAATAGGTGATAGGTAATAAATATATTAGGCTTAGTGTATTACTAGTTGATGTTTTTCTTAGTTAATTCTAGATGTTATTACTGTTTTTCTCTTGCATTTGTTGTTGGATGTAACTGGGACCCCGTGTACATAATCTCGTTTTCATCACATGTACCACATGCGGTGCAAATGACAATAAAGACTCTCTGACTCTGACTCTGAAAACTTTAATATCCAAATACTATGTTAGGTTTATTCTTTAAAAAATAATAACACCAATTTCTCATTAACATTCAAATAATAATGCATTATTGTAATTAAAAAGATAAATTAATCTACATTTCTGGAAATGTTTGAATTATCAGAATAATCCAGGTTATCAATATTATACTTTTGATAACAATTTACCTTTGTCCACGAGAGGAAGACCTCGACCTCCAACGCCGCCTCTGAGAAAGGGACTGTCTTGGCCAGGTCTGACTGATCTGTTTAAAGCATGCAACAGCAAAATTGGTACACATCGCATCGTGAGTTAGATGAATTGTTACATCTCTAATTTTGATCATATTTAAATTAAATACCTTTGATCATTAGAAAGAGACTCAGAGGGACTCCTGCTACCATTGCATCCCAAGATTTGAGATTGAGTGCTTGAAGGGATGTCCATCGGGGTTCTTTCTGCATTTTAGAGGGTTTAAACATAAGTGTTAATATGTCAAAAATGTAAATTACTTTACACAAGGTTTCCAAGTACCCCAAGATGATAGTTGTGCAATATTTACCTGACTGTGCATTCATCCTTTTAGGAGGAGTTGGAAGAGCAAAGTCATCTATAATAAAACAGTCAACAGTAAAAAATAAATTAAAATAAAAGTGATTTTACATCTATAGTAAGTAATTAGCCTGTTACTGATATGGTGGTGATTGAAATACTACATAGATTTGTTCTTAAAAAAAGAAATAAAAGTTACATGGATTAGCTTATTATGTGCAGGATGTGGCTTATTTTTATTGTGAAATATGTAACAAAAAGTGTAAGTGACTTAGCTGTGCGTTTGCAGTAAGAACAATTGCATACCTCCAATGATTCTAGAATTGTCAGCCCACCTTGTGTGACATGACCCACCACCAAGGTATAACTATCCTCTTTTGATGTGGTATACCCCCAAATTAATCAGTGGTGAAAAAAAATTTAACATACCCTCACAAGGAAAAACATTTCTAGACTTCTTGGTAGCTTTTTGACCTAAAATAAATAAAAAAATATACATGCTGTAAGACAGTAGTCATATTTTGAACAAACTATACCTGTGAAGGAAATTTTGTGACCGATTGTCAGATGCAGTTTTGTATTTCATACTTTTTGATCATTGCAGCCATAACGTTAAAACAGAGAATTGGTGTGTCTTATCATACGAGGCCTTTCCGTGTGCATAACAAAGTTGGTTACGTTCTAATGTCTGATGCAAACGGTACCACCTTCAGGTTGATTCATCATTATTGCAGAAGAGGTTTTCTGGGAGTTCTTGAGTTTGCAGCTCTGAGAGAGCCTGGGACAGCTTAGGCTCGGTTTTGTCTTGCTTTTCCGATAAGGCCAAGGTTTTTTACTCTGAGGCCTGATGCTGCCTGGCTTTGGCTCACTGTTTGGCTTTGCAGTTCCACAAATTAATGCAACAATAAACGGCTCTAACTTTTTCACACTGCAGAGAATGGGCAAAATTTGTACATTTGATGATTTAAATAATGGTACACCATCTACATTGAAATTTAGCTGTATCTCATTTTCTGTTGAAAAAAAATTGGGATACTGTGAGCACATTTTCAGAAGTCCTGTCTCCACACCAAAGTTTTGATACTTTGCATTTCACTTTCTATTTCTCTCCTACATTTTTTTTCTTTTTTCTGTTGTTTGTTGTTTAATGTATTTGTATCATTGCTGTTCATCATTCTTTAGTTTGTAGCAGGTCGCTTTTGTAAATGAGCCCTCGAGGCTCAATGAGATTTACCTGACTAAATAAAGGTTGAATGAATGAAAAAGTAGAGGAACTGGCCACCACATAGATCTGTGACGTCTATTTCACTGGGATTTCCTAACAGGGTTCTGGCATCTTTTGGTAGCCGGTGTCCATGTTTGCGTAGCACCAATAGCAGCTCATCTACTGATGTGCATGTCACCTTATTCTTTACAGCCCATTTAACCAAATCACTTCTCAGATCACTTGGTTCCTCCTCGGACAAAGTTCCAATTTCTACATCACTTTCACTACTGTATCACTGTTTGGCAGGAGGCAATCATCTTGATATTCATCTTCTCCTGTATCAGGTTGGTTGTGTATCTGTATGTCTATTGGGCTATCAGCAAAAGAAAGTTCTGGGTTCTCATTTGAGGGACCTGGATTCTCTTCTGAGTCACTAGACTCCACCAGTCGTCTCCATTTTTTGTGATACATCTGGGAGTGAAATAAAAACCAACAATATTTCTAAGCCTAAATGTTTTATAAATAGAAACATTAAATTTTAAAATAAGAAGTGAAAACAGTCAATCATTTTTAAACATATTTCAAATTAACCTGTCTAATTTTTTCAAAAATGTAAAAAATTACTTTTTTACAGGATTACAGTACTTTCAGATCAAAATGGATGGCTGGGTTAGGTTTGGAGACAACTCACCACTGAAGGCGACTTGGATCGTGTTTTTCCAAATCTGTGGAAAAGAGCAAGGAGAGGAATGTGAAATCTCAACCTTATTTTAAAAGTTTGTGGATGGAAAGTATGTCAATATACCACATTCACCAACAGAGACATTGAACATTCTTGTTTAGACAAATACCCATGAAGCAGGTGTGTTTGGGGCCTCTGCACATTCTCCATCAGCAGTAGATTAATACCCCTCTGCTTAGTTCATGTAACATTAACATTTATCTTTGTGTGACCACAGCCAATGCTGACAGATATAAGAGGGGGAAATGTTTTTTTTTAAGCACATGATTAAAAAAAGTCATTAATGATGGGCAGTACATGTATAGGGGATAAGTTTTATCGTTTAATGTTAAACATATTTCTGAGACATTTTAGGCTTAGTGGCTGAAGAGTTATGACACTGTTTTATACACCGTTTACTGATTTTTATATGCTCAGGAAATGTTACTGTTTGATTAAACTATTCTATCATGTCCTGGATGACTGAGAATCTTCACCAGCATATTCTCTCTGGACTTTAGACAAACACGAATTACATGGTTTACTAGTTTAGTTAGCTTAGGAGCCCATTTTTCATATAATCATAACTTAATCAAGTAGTTTCTCTTCATCCAGTGCAGGTAACATAGTTACTGCCGCTGGTCCACAGACAACAATACATTGTGCTCGATAACCAGAACACATCACACATAATATATATACTACTATGATAGACTACATTATTACTTAAAGGCTAATACACTTAGAGTTCACATCTAGAAAACAGTTTTACTGATTTAAGACTCTGCTCGCACATCCATCTACAGAGATAACGCACACCAGAACACCATATCTTAGTCAGAAGAGAGGCCACTGTATGCATATAAATGTATTTTATGTCTGTACGCTGATTAATCATTATGCCTGTCATAATAAATTCTTTTTTATACAAATACTCTCTCTCTCCTTTTGAGCACCTCTAAGAGTTTAGGACTCTTCGTGGCCTAACAGAGCAAACAAAAACATTAAACTCCAGCTCTTTTTTTTCCAACCAGCTCATTTAGCATACCATCACAACAGTCCAGTGTTAGCTGGACACTGCTAGCCCCAGGCCCTACATGCGTTCCGCTCCGGTCCGACCTCCGCAGCAAATACGCACTCATTTTAATCAATGAGACTGTTACTGGCTCCGCACGGCGACTGTGTAGCTAGCTCGGACGGTAGCTTGCAGTCCGAGCTAGCTATCTCGAAAAAATCGCCTCGAAATGTACAGCTCGAAAATATCGGCACAGCTAGTAAGCCGTTGGTAAATTCTGCTGTTGACTGTACGCCCCAAAATAATCGTTCAAAGTTTGTCACGAGTTTATTAACTAATGTGATTTACAAAACTTTACTTACTGTTGTTGCTGAGCCCGCGCAGACGATTACGAATTACTTCACGCATGCGCACACCGTTCTTCTTCTTCTTCTTCTTCATGGGGTTTAATGGCGGTTGGCAAAACACTTTAGGTGTGCATTACCGCCACCACTGGTATGGAGTGTGGTTCTTCATGGGATAATTCTATGTGTACGCCTGATTAAACTATATGTATTTCAAATTCTATTAAACAACTTTGTTTTCTTAAAATATCTAATTATAATTTGGATATGTTTACTCTCTAAGTTATGTTGTAGTGCAGCTATTATGTTAAACTTTTCTTTTATCTCTTCAAATTCTCTCTTCATATATTCACGGTCTTGATCATAGTTTTGACATTCCTGTAGAACATGTTGCAATGTTTCATCTTGTCCACAGTGCTCACATTTGCCTGTATTGTGTTTCTTTATTTGAAATAATGAATAATTAAGTCCTGTGTGTTCAAATCTTAGTCTTGTTATTAATCTTTCCTCCTTTCTGCTCCTTCTTCCAGTTCGTGTTTCACCTACTGTCATTTTGATCCCATAAAACCATCTTCCTTTACTTTCTTCATCCCATCTTTTCTGCCATTCTTTCTTCAGTCTTTGTTTAATGATACTTTTTGCCTCTGATTTACTTGTTTTTACTGTGAAGTTGATCTGAGTTTGAGTTGCCTTCTTTGCCATCTTATCTGCTGTCTCATTTCCTTTTATCCCAATGTGTGCTGGTACCCATAAAAATGTTATTGTTAATCCCATTCTTTGTGTACTAAATAACTAATAACTAAGGAGTGCCAGTGCCAAGGAGTGCGAAGGAGTGCCAAGGTGTGGGAAGGTGTGGGAAGGAGTGCGAAGGATCCCTTTTTTACTATATTTTTTCCCCTTGTCCCAAACGTAGAAAAATATGTTTATAGTAAATGGAGCTTATTTATGTAGCGTTTTCCAGCCCCCTATGAGGGGCCCCAAAGCTCTTTACAATACCAACCATCCACCCATTCATACACACATTCATACACCGGTAGCGGCAGACCCATGCAAGGCGCCATCCAGTCCTACCGGGAGCAACTCGGGGTTAAGTGTCTTGCCCGGGGACACAACGACACATGGGGAACCAGGATTCGAACCTCCAACCTTCCGATTGGGGACGACTGCCATTACCACTACGCCACGGCCGCCCCACGGCCGCTTAATCTGTCCTAACCACATTTATTTTATTAAAATCAATTATATGTTAAATTATATGTTAAAATAAATATGTGAAATGAACCTGCATTATTTGTCTATTTAATATAAACTGCACAGTAGGTATGTTTATGTAGTATTCAGCCTTGGAAAAAAATACAATGTAGAAAATGTTAATGAACTATTGGTTTAAAGAAATTGTATTAGGACAATGGAGTCTGTTCAAAGTTAAACAGAACCTGTATAAAAAATAGAATGATTAATACTTTGAGTGGGCATGCTGATCAAAGAAACAGATTTGTCTAAATTCAAGTTAGTTTGTTATCTTGAAACAAGATTTTTCACATTTTACAAACCTCACGACAACTGCAAATGTTAATGAAATGTCAAAAAAGCTTGTTTCAAATAAGAAATGACTCAAAACAAGATATTTTCAAGACTTTTTGCCTTATCAAGATTTTCAAGATGCATTGTCTCAAAACAAGTTGTTATGTCTTACTTAGAAATATGTTTTTGACTTATATTAAGTGTGATAAGAGGTTTTGACTTGAAATTAGAAAATTTGACTTGGTAAGATTTTACGTTTTTGCAGTGTAGTCTGTGGTTCCGACCTTACTTTTCCGCTTTTTCCTGCTGCGTCGGCGGCGTGAGCTAAGGACAGGAGCACATCAGAGATCGTCCATTTTGATCGTCCTCCAGCTCAACGTCATCTTCAGACCACTGCAGGTGTGGCAAGCAATAAGTCGGTGGGGTGGAAGAAGAAGCTGGCTTAATAGCCAGGCGGCTCCCCCGGAGCTGAAACCTTTGTTCCTCCTCCTCGACCAGAAGAGGAGATGACAGGACTTCTACCTCCGGTCTACGGCCACCTCGTCTCTGGACGGGTTCGGTCCGGAACCCCCCACACCGGATGACAGGCTTCACTTCCACTCGCTCTCGTCTCTCCTTCTCTCGCAGGGCAGTCTTGTCAGCCTCACGGGCAAGAAACTCAAACAGGGTAATCATCTCACCCTTGGGTCTGGTTTGAGGTCCAGCCATTCTCCTGCTGGGTTCAGTAGATGGTCTCGGGTTTCTGTTAGGTTCTGCTGGCACGAAGGAAGTGTAGAACCCAAATGCAGGAGAAGGATGGATGAACACTCAGGGAAAATTTTAAAGTGTTTATTTACAATAAAAAATAAAACAAAACAAAGGCTGGCAGGGCAGCAAGAACTATAAAACTAAACTAAACTGGATTAAACTGAACTAAACTAAACTAAACTGAAGAGGTACTTACTGAACACTCAGGGGAAACACGGAGGGAGAGCAGAACATGACACCATGGGAGGACAAACCCGAGACAATGACAAGACTGAGAGGAGCTGAATTTATACACAGACACACTGATTACACATGCCATCCACCTGTGATGATTACAACTAGACACAGGTGAGACAGGGGCAGAAACACAGAGCTGAACTAAACACGAGCAGACAGAACACAATAACCTGAATTAAAACATGAAGAAACACAAAAGACTGAAACAAAACAGAAAGCTGAATTAAGCACAAACAGACAGAACACAAGAAGCTGAATTAAACATAAACATGAAGACAAGATCAAGCACAAAAGACTGAACAAAACAAAAAGCTGAATTAAGCACAAACAGACAGACCATGACAGAAGGGCCTTCTCCCTAACCTGGTTGGCCATCAAAGGGCCACATAAATCAGGACCCTCGAGGAGGAGCTGGCCCTGCCACCTGCTCCTCTCCAGGGACCCACCACGCCACCAGAAGGAACAGCCTCGCCACTTATGCTGAGAGCTGTGGCAAATTTCAGCTTGGAGGCTGAGAGGAACAAACTGGTGGCCTCAGGCCTGCCCAAGAACGTGGTAAATACCATTCAAAACGTACGAGCTGTGTCAACACAGTCTCTCTATGCCCATAAATGGCGTATTTTGAAGCTTAGTGCATGGAAAGAAATATTATTTCTTATTCATGTGACTTGGTCCAGCTCCTTACATTTCTTCAAGACCTGCTTGACAAAAATTGATCTTTCTCAACCATTAAGGTGTTTTTATCAGCTATTTCAGCTTGTCACAAGAGCTTATGGAGCAGGACGTCTGGCGCGTACCCACTCATAATAAGATTTATGAAGGGCATGCTGAGGAAGAGACCCCCCAACAGGATCTTGACCCCTGGATGGGATCTTACTCTGGTCTTGGGGGCTCTCTGTGACCCCGCATTCGAACCACTGAGCGATATTAAGATAGATCTACTATCTTATAAGACCGCTTTGCTTCTAGTTCTGTGCTCGGCAAAACGTGTGGGTGACCTCCATGCCTTGTCCGTGCACCCAATGTGTACCAGGTTTGCCCCTGACGGGTCAAATGTTACCCTAAGGCCTAATCCTGCATATATCCCTAAGGTCCTGGCTCTGAACCCCAGAAGTCTGGACTCTGATCTCTCTTCTTTTCCTTCTACTCCTGTCCTCACTTAGGAACAGAAAAGGCTGAAGGCTCTCTGCCCCGTGAGGGCTTTAAGCACTTACATGCAGAGAACAGCTGAATGGAGAAAAACAAACCAACTGTTTGTGTGCTTTGCAGCACTTGCTACCGGAAAGACCCTATCAAAGTAGCACCTCTCACACTGGGTGAGTGAGGCCATTAAAAGGGCGTACAGTAGCAAAGGTCAACAGGTGCCCTCTGGAGTGCGTGCCCACTCCACTCGGGGCCTGGCCACCTCGTGGTCGTTGTTCAAGGGTGTACCAGTGGCAGACATCTGTGCGGCTGCGAACTGGAGCTCTACAAATACGTTTGCAAAGCATTACAGTTTGGACCTTACTGCGTGTGATGTCACTCAGGCTGTCCTTTCTAACACACAGTAGAAAGCGACCTTGAGATGCCTATTGAATAAAGGCGGACGTTCACACTAGGATGCATTTTACTGAGCATTTCAAGGGCGTGAATGAATTACGTTCCCATAGCATCTATGTTGCACCGAGTGACTGACTGATAAGGGAACTGAAAGTTATGCACCATAACTCATGTTCCCTGAAGGAAGGGAACGAGGTGCAACATACTTGGCCCTTTCAATGCTGAAAGCTCGGTGAAGTGCATTTT
>JBBPBX010045046.1:0-27187 GCA_038048925.1 Garcialebias charrua
ACTCGAACTATTGTTGCAGGTTTTTGTTTGTGAGGAACATACAGGGAATGATGGTTCCACTGGGGTTGGAACGCAGGACCTTCTGCGTGTTAAGCAGACGTGATGCCCGCTACACCATGGAACCATGCAATAACAGACACCAGTGTACGTCAATGTGGCTTTTAATGTGAAAAAAGTTTTGCAATTTCAATTATTTCCTTATTTACACTCATCCAGTTATGTATCGAAAAGAAGGTGTTTGCTTGTTGTGGACTGTTGCTTTTTATTTTGTGTACAGTAGCCCTCGTACAGTTTCAAAGATTTTTCAAAAACCAAAATCTGCAGCATCAACAAATTAATAACTCACAATTTTATTAAGTTTTGTTGAAAGGTTTAAGTAATGTTTTTTTTAAACAAGAGAAATTCATGCAGGAAAAGGGGTACAACCTCCTTTGTAGTATGATATGAGGTTCAATGATAATGATCTGCTGGTCAAAACTAATTCTATTAAAACAATAGAAAAGATGGACAACTTTTGGTTCCACTGGGACTTGAACCCAGGACCTTCTGCGTGTGAAGCAGACGTGATGCCCGCTACACCATGGAACCTCACAGCACATGCCATCTGTTTACTTAGTGTGACTTCTCATGTCTGTGAAAGTCTTGCGGTGATCAGTTTCCTCAATTTTAGTCAATCATCCGGTTGTGTTATTCCAGACGAAGGGGTTTGCCAGCTGCATACGGTTTTCTTTCACTGAATGGTTTTGCACATCTTGTACAATTGCAAAGATTTTTCTAAAACTTAAACCCATAACATCAACAATTTTACTACCTCACAATTTCACTTTGTTGTGTAGAAGGCTTTCTCTAGTTGAATACAACAATTGAGACAGATTTGACAGTGATAAGGCTGTCCAACTTGCCTGACAATATGACCAGAGGACAAGGAAAAGGAATTGATCGTCAACACTGCTTTCTGGAACAAACAATAGTTCTTGACTGGCCTCTGGAAAACATTGGTCCTGGTTGGTTGCACCTGGGGTTGTACCCAGGACCTACATGTGAATTAGACCTTGTGACTGCTGCACTTTGGAATCAACGTAGCTCAATCAGAAGTAACTTATCAAACACACCTTGTTCCTGTCTTCTTTATGACATCCTCTTTTTCAACTTTGGTAAAGTACCTATATTCGGAAGTCCATAGATACTTCACTGGTTATCTTCATTTTTGTTCTTACAATGGAGCTTTCAAAGCAAGGTAGTTTGGAATTCCTTTCGACATAATGAAGCTCCTACAGTCAATACAAGTCAAAATCAGGGTCTGAGAATGACTGTAGACATCTTTTAAGTCAACCTATGTTAAAACATTTTCTTAAAGTAAACCTTGAATACAATCTTTGAAAACGTCATGCAACTTCATAGTGTTTTGCCAAGATTTATAACTTAGTAACTTCTACAACAAACAGCAGATTACCGCATTAAAATATTGTCCCTTCTACAATGTAAGATGAAGCAACTCGAATGATTGTTGCAAGTTTTTGTTTGTGAGGAACATACAGGGAATGATGGTTCCACTGGGGTTTGAACCCAGGACCTTCTGCGTGTTAAGCAGACGTGATGCCCGCTACACCATGGAACCATGCAATAACAGACACCCGTGTACGTCAATGTGGCTTTTAATGTGAAAAAAGTTTTGCAGTTTCAATTATTTCCTTATTTACACTCATCCAGTTATGTATCGAAAAGAAGCTGTTTGCTTGTTGTGGACTGTTGCTTTTTATTTTGTGTACAGTAGCCCTCGTACAGTTTCAAAGATTTTTCAAAAACCAAAATCTGCAGCATCAACAAATTAATAACTCACAATTTTATTAAGTTTTGTTGAAAGGTTTAAGTAATGTTTTTTTTAAACAAGAGAAATTCATGCAGGAAAAGGGGTACAACCTCCTTTGTAGTATGATATGAGGTTCAATGATAATGATCTGCTGGTCAAAACTAATTCTATTAAAACAATAGAAAAGATGGACAACTTTTGGTTCCACTGGGACTTGAACCCAGGACCTTCTGCGTGTGAAACAGACGTGATGCCCGCTACACCATGGAACCTCACAGCACATGCCATCTGTTTACTTAGTGTGACTTCTCATGTCTGTGAAAGTCTTGCGGTGATCAGTTTCCTCAATTTTAGTCAATCATCCGGTTGTGTTATTCCAGACGAAGGGGTTTGCCAGCTGCATACGGTTTTCTTTCACTGAATGGTTTTGCACATCTTGTACAATTGCAAAGATTTTTCTAAAACTTAAACCCATAACATCAACAATTTTACTACCTCACAATTTCACTTTGTTGTGTAGAAGGCTTTCTCTAGTTGAATACAACAATTGAGACAGATTTGACAGTGATAAGGCTGTCCAACTTGCCTGACAATATGACCAGAGGACAAGGAAAAGGAATTGATCGTCAACACTGCTTTCTGGAACAAACAATAGTTCTTGACTGGCCTCTGGAAAACATTGGTCCTGGTTGGTTGCACCTGGGGTTGTACCCAGGACCTACATGTGAATTAGACCTTGTGACTGCTGCACATTGGAATCAACATAGCCCAATCAGAAGTAACTTATCAAACACACCTTGTTCCTGTCTTCTTTATGACATCCTCTTTTTCAACTTTGGTAAAGTACCTATATTCGGAAGTCCATAGATACTTCACTGGTTATCTTCATTTTTGTTCTTACAATGGAGCTTTCAAAGCAAGTGTAGTGGACCTACCCAGGGTCAAATTAAGGTTTTTGAACTGTCCAGTGATGACCTTTACTGACCTCTCAGTAAAGCAAGACATTTACTACAAAATCATTCATTAAACTGTAATCTGATAAATATAGTCACCAAAAGAGACTATTTCTATCTTTGATTTTAGGCTGATGTGATCAAAAGAATAACTTTTGTCATTTTCATGATGTGTGCTTTTAAGCTGTGTTATTCTGTGAGAGTTAAACTGTGTTTCACTGCTGTGTCAAAGGTGCAATTAAGTCATCCAGAGACTTCTTTTAATTTTGTTAATTCAAATGTTATCAAATGAATAATTTTATTTGTAAGAGCATCAGTACATTTTAATGTCAGATAAATCAAATACTCTGCTTAATTCAAAATGTTGTACATGGAGGATTTCTCCTCTCCTCTCGAACTTGCATGTGAAGATAAAAGGAACACTTTATCTCATTCATTTTAGCTTGAGCTCAGGACAATCTAGACACCCAGAGACTTTTGTTTTTGTCCTATTTAATAATCAAGCTATTATCATTAATAGGTCCCATATGTTATGCTCTGATGACGTTTGTTTATTCATACAACAATGTTGGTAATGAGTTAAGAAAGTTCTAAATCTGCTGTATCATGAGACTGGCGTCTTAAACTAACTTTCTTATCCTTTCTGACATTTTTAATCTAACTTATGCCTCCTCTCAGTGGCTCCTGGCCTAACAGACCGAATGAGAAAGAGCTACGTCTTTCTAGGTCAAGTTAGCCTTAAAAGAGCTCTGACTTCCTGTTTTCCTTAGAGTTTGCTGAGGACCTCGAGCTATGAGGTTCCCCAAAGAACTGATGATCGTCTGGTCAACACGCTAATGACCATGTCATTCAGTTAAAGACTTATAACATGCCAAGTTATAAGCCATCTTCAACAGCTGAAAAGCTCTCTTTTATTGACATTCCTTTAAGGAACGTCTTATCTTGAACAACAGCACCAGGAGCTGCCGTTACTTTCGGTTCGAGTCAAGGCGCACGTCTGGAGACGCTGAGAACGGTAAACGAACTGACCAAACTGGACCGAGGGAGACTGACCATCTTCACGAGGTAACAAGTCGTCAAATGCTTTGCCAAGGGTACCAACGTGTAGCCGAGTTCAGCCGGAGAGCTGCCATGCTTCTGGTTAAACACATCAAGATAACTCCCTGACTCTTAACTTTTCTTCCTCCATTTCTCCTCCTAAATCTTTCCCTCTCTATCTAAGCTGGAAACTATTTTAAGTTAAAGAGCCACAGACTAAATATGTTTAACAGCCAATATTTATGTCTGTTGTGTTGAATTTAAGTGTGCTGACGTATTATTCTAAAAGAAAGTGAAATCATGTCAATCAAGTGTAATGGTGTTAATTTAGTTGATTTATTTTAAATAAATGATAGTGTCTCTTTGACATATCAAACTAAGTTAACGTCTTTGTCACTTAATGGCTCTGTTTATTTATCCATCATAAAGACCACAGAAATATTGGGTAAACTGAAAAAGAACAGAATCCGTGAACATTTACTATTCAATCTGAATAAGTAAATTAATTAAGATAAAGAGGTCAGTATTAATATTGACCTCCTCATAATTCTTACATCTGGTGGCCTTCGTACGTGGTTCTGAAAGTTTATTGATATCTGTGGTCTCAGTCATGAACTGTAACGTCATGTTTGCATAAGTGGATCCAAGTTTTAAACTCTGAGGATAATGATTTTGGCTGGAAGTGTTCAAAGCAGGCAGATTCTGCATGTTTTTATCATTTGAAGCTGTGAGATTATTATTGTTTCAACTCTGTTAGACGCTGTTGGAAGCATTCAGGTGAAGTTTTGTCAGCCGTGGTCTGTGGTGGTTCTGGTCCTGGTTCGGTCCAGTTCACGCAGACTCCTGTACAAAGCTTTGTTTGACCGCCGAGTCAGAAGCCTGAAAGCTAATTTAACATCTACAAGATTGCTGTTGTGGTATTTTACATTTTAGAGCAGGTCAAAGAAGCATATAACTGTTAGAACGGTGTCGGATAGTGGTTCTGAAACCCGAGTTCTGCTCCCTTAAAGTGGACGGAACCGACCTTGACGCGCTCCGAGAGAGTCCGTGTTTGTTCAACAGCTGCAGTGCTGTGTTACTGAGCGTAACTACGTTGGCCTGTCTAGGTGTGTTCGCCGCATGTTTCAGAATTTTGGAATGTTAATTTGTAGCGTTTGAGTTGTTTTAAGAGTCTATAAGTTGTGGTCTGCTGTGCAGCTAACGTTAGAGCTACGTGTCTAAGTACACGTTTGTTTATGAGCTGTGATTGGATGAAACGAGAGCTGGGAGCTGTCAATCACTCGTAGCGAGCGCTGATTCGCTGTAGTGGGAACGCACGCCGTTGCGACCAACCCACTTTGTCGTCATTTCCGGTACTTCATTGGTCGAAGGTAAATCGAACTACATTCACCATGGTTGCTTGGGAAAAGGACTACAGGCACTGTGATTGATTGGTTGACGTCACGTATCTGTGTAGCGAGCTCCGCCTCGCTCAGCACAGCAGAGCTGGTGACGCGCTGCGTCGACCCGCCTATTTGTGTCGTCATTTCCTGGTGCACTTTGAGTGACGAACAGTCACATTCACAAAAAACATCATAAAAAGTCAGCATTTTATGGTGAGTTACCAGCTTTTAATTTTGTTCTGTACACAAACAATAGCTCCTGTTTATTTTAAATAAAATATTTAGAATAACAGAGGTACGGACAAACATTTTTGCTTATTTTAAATACAAAGAATTTAAAATAACAAACAAAAGTACAGTTTTCACTCCAGATAACTGAAAAGTTTTTCCTTTCTCTTCCTTTCTCTGACACATCATCTTCCACAGTTGTCCTGTGCACATTTAAACTTTCCTGTTTATTTCAAATAGTGAAAAGTTTAGAATAACGAATACAGAACATCTTTTATTTTGATTTTCACTGAAAATCCAGATAAAAGATGGCAGGCACAGAGGGTGAGACCCCTGACACCTCTGATACAGGGCAGCCTGTGCCACCTCAAGGCCACGACCCGACCAAAGCAGATTGGATCGAATGTGCCTTATTTTCACTCACAGGGCCCATCACAAACTACCATGAAGAGACACAGTTGATGGAGGAAGCAGATGTGGACAGTGCATTAAAAACTGTAACAGCTGGAACCACAACGGCTGAAAAGAAAGCAGACAGAGATAAACGTTTGGCTAAATTAAGCCTTCTGTTAAAGGCCAAGCTAGACTTTGAAACTGCTGTATGCCGGGCTGTCTCTACATCATGTTTAACAGCACAAAGGGAGGTTGCCACTTTACAGCAGGAGGTAAAGAGCTGTTTACAAAACGTACTTGGATTTTAGCAGAAGTCGGATGAGAAGTGTCACTCTGGTATCATGCTCAGGATAATTTCTTCTTAAATCTTTCCTCCTATCTCTTTTCCCTCTCAATCTAAGCTGGAAACTATATTTTTTAAGTTAAAGAGCCCACAGACTAAATATGCTTAACATCTAATATTTATGTCTGTTGTGTTAAATTTAAGTGTTCAAAGAGTTTAACACAGTCGAGTATTGGCAGCGCTGAACAAACGCGCAGTCTCTACGAAGAATGCAGAGTGTTAAAAAGGGATTTTGACCAATCACAAGATGATTTGGAAAAATGTGTGGTGATACAACCTTGAGTTTGAAGCACGTCTCTGATCGCTCTCAGTAATGACCTTTTTGGGAGTTATTCCTGAAGGGACAATAATACGTACATATAAGCACGAGACGCGCTGGAAAAATGCACGGACACCCTGGAATCATTATCACTACGGTACACAAGGCTGCAAGAAGATTATAGAAAATCACAAGAACAGCACATGATGTTACAACGTGAAAATGATGGGTTAAAAGTCCAACTGAATAGTTGTAAAATAGAGCGTGCATCAGCAATGAACAAACTCTTTGAAGAAGAGAGAAAATGTTTGGGTCTCATGAGTAAACACCTTGAGAACTCACCGCCTCCGCTGCCTCCTCCCATACCTGATGACCTACTCCCTCCTCCACCGCCCCCGCCCATGCCAGATGCACTACTCCCTCCAACACCACCGCGCCGTCCCTTAGGGCCTCTAAAACCGACAATCCCACCGGATGCACCGGTGGGTGGATCTGATAATAACCCACAAATACCTCTATCAATGGCTGAACTACGGAATATGGCGAAAAGCATTCAAACCTTCGCCCCTGGCCCAATGGGCTCACACGAAACCAAGATCTATCTCGAGGACCTTGATTTCCAGCTTCAACGTTTCCCAGAAGCTACAGATGATGATAGAATCTGTCTGTTAAGGTTAACATCGGACAGGACGGTGCATGCTTTTATGAAGCGTCAACGAGAAGCAGTGATGAAAGACTACAGTCTTCTCTGTGCTGCGCTGATAAGGGAGTTTTCTCCTTGCACGGGGCCCGATGGCATCATAACAGCAGCTAACATCAAGCAAGGTAGGAATGAACACCCAAGGTCATATTATGACCGAATATTCCGTGCCTATTTCGGGGACAGATGCGAACCTGAAATGGAGGAGGAGGTAGGGTTTAAGTATATTTTCAGCCAAAACCTCTGCCCTGACATAAGAGAGAAAGTACATGTCAGCGCAAACTATAAACGGAGGTCCATCGAAGACATAAGAGAGTGCGCGATAGATGTTTTTACAGGTCGCACACCAAACAAAACACCCTTTGAAGTGTGTCCTGGTGAAAAGGTCAAATACCAAACGCTAGACCTTGAAGGAGCAAGAGCGCCAGCTCACTCTTTTAAGGAAGCCGAGAATAAGCAAAATTTCCAACCTGACAGACCGCAAAATGAAGGTGTCCGCTGGAACAAAGACCAAAAGGGGTCCAGAGACCCCAAGTGGTACAGGCCGCATCAAGAGGAAGAGCCCCATCAAAAAAGGAAGGCTTTCCAAAAGAAAAAGAAATATGGGTCCCAAGGAGACTCATATGAAAGAGGGTGGTCCCAGAGAGGACCCCCGAGCAATGCGCCAGCTCCTGCACCTCAAACTGAACAGTCTGGGGCGAGGAAAAACCCACAGAAGTTCCAGAAAAAAGGCCCTAAACCTCTGTCTTCAGAAGAGATGGAGAACATACGTCGGTTGTTAGAAAGTTTGAAAAAAACAAACAAGGAAAACAAACCTGGTGTGATGTGTAGCACTATCATTGATAGTGACTCAGAACACACAAATAACAGCAATGCCACGATTGCTGACAGTCACCAAGATACTGATGGTCAGGATGCTGACAATCAGGGTATAGACAGTCAACAAGATGTTGACTGTAAACATGACGTCATTGTTACAGAGTCCGAGAGCCCCTCATCAGAAAAAGGGGGGGAAAGCGCACTCACCAAAGACAATGACTCGTCACAGACCGATCACTCAGACCCATGTGTGACTGCACTACCAATACAGGTGAATGAAATTCACACAGACAATGGTAGACGTAACAAACGTCGAAAAAAACCTGATAGGTTCCTGTGTAACATTATCAGGAAGGGGCCCGCTAAGAAGGCTTACCTGTCAATCACTTTAGAAGGGGTCCTCACAGAAGAGGCCCTCCTGGATGGTGGGGCTGACATAACCATTATGTCTCCCACACTGTTGAAGGAGCTAAGGATAGCCGCTAGCGGGGTTGACAGGGAAATACCCCTCAAAGAATGTGCTGTAGTACTGCAGGGACTCTCAGAGACGAGAACAACCCTTACAGCTATAGCCATGGTTCATATGCAGATTGGTGAAATGACGCTATACCACCCGGTACACGTGTCCACCGTTGACTCATTCCCATTTTTGGTTGGCCAAGACTTTATAAACCGCTTCGACGCGATTATAGATTATGGTGATCAAACAATGTGGACCAGAGTGAGCCAACCACTGCCAATCGATATGCCTACACAAGGTGACACTGACTGTCTAACAGCAGGTACCGCGGAAGGCACAAAGGGGTCCTCCAACGAGAGCACAATCCCGGTAAGTGAACCTTCAGCAACAGGTGAGGCAGAAAAGGCCCAACAAGAGAGCCTCCTCTGCGAGCTGAAACAGTCAGCACTCACTGAACACTACCTACCGCAGGTAGTCAAAGGTGTTGAGATCCAAGGATCCCACACCGATGATGCTGTTTTGTCTCCTTGGACGGAGAAATCAGCGATCAGCCAAGCTTTCTATGGAACCTTGGTTAAAAAACAGTTGGGTCTAGAAATGAACAAAAAGGCTTTCCGCTTTTCGTTGGACCCCAACGATAAACAGGTAATGACCGCAAAAGGGATCATTGACCTGAAACTGATCTGGAACCAACGAGAACTGGATCACCCGTTCCTCGTGGTCCCGAACTTACCACATGCAACCTACATAGGCTCCGACATTTTGGTAAGGTTAGGTGTCCGAGTGGACATCAACAACAATGTACTGTGGTCACTAAACACAGCCACAAAGGACTCTCCTGTGCTAACAACAGAGAACCTTAAGGCTGGACAGACCATTCCAGAGGTCTGTCAGATTGCTAACAGCCATAACACTGCGGTACCACCTCAGGTTATGAACAAGCCAGTGATGTGTCACATCATGAAAGGACAAGCTATTAGCACAAAACAGGCATACTTTCAACCATCTCCTATGTTTTTCAACTTAGGACTGTCCATGGAGGCCACATGCCAAGTGACCCTCGACTGCAGAACCACGACTGTTGCTGTGTGCAACACAAGCACAGAAGAGGTACTGATCCCAAAAAACACACAGCTAGGATGGTTGATCTCTACTGATTTTCATGATTTTGAGCTAAGCATTCCATTTCTGGGAGGACTCCCAGAAAACTTGATCCCAAATCAACACACGGGGCAAGTCTTGTTCACGAAACCAACACAGGCCATAGCTCTCTTCTCCCCCAATGATTCCGACCATGACACAGTCAACCGGTTCGGTTTCAACCGAGGAGACAGTCTAGGTCCTCAAACTTATAGTGCCCTACCTGTAGACAGGTTTCACGACACTGAAAGGGACTCAATGGAGCTCCCCAAAGGACAAGAACCCCTCTCAATTGCTTCACAGATTGAACAGGTGGTCGCTCAAGCCGACGCCCTGAAAACTGATGAAGAAAGGGACAAACTTCGCAAAGTTCTTTTAACGTATGAGAAATCATTCTCAGCTGACTCGATGGATTGTGGGTTGACCACGCTCCACACAGTGAGCATCCCAACCCCGCCTAATGCTCCCCCTGCATTTGTCAGACAGTACAAGATTCCTCTGGCAGCACATCAACCTATCAGAGAAATCATTAATGACCTGTTAGAAAAAGGTATCATCCGATACTGTAACAGCACTTACTCTGCGCCTTTATGGCCGGTGTTAAAACCAAATGGTAAGTGGAGACTCACTATAGACTACCGAAAGCTAAACAAACAAGTTCCCTTATCCAGATGGCCTATGACGCAACTCCAACAGGAACTGCCCAAGGTCACCAATGGTAAGTACTTCTCGACCCTCGACGTCGCCTCTGGTTTTTGGACCATCCCTGTGCGCGCCGAGGACCAGTACAAACTAGCTTTCACTTTTGGTGGCCGTCAGTACACCTTTAACAGGTGTCCCTTTGGCTACGCTAACTCACCTGCAGAGTTCAACATCTTCTTGAACAAAGCATGTCCAGACGCCCACGAGCGTGGAACACTGATCTACGTGGACGATGTCCTTTTGAGGCAGCCAACACTGGACTCACATTTGGCTGAGATCGACCACGTTCTGAATCAGCTGACAACTGCTGGTGCTAAGATATCACTGTCAAAATGCCAATGGTGCAGAACCAAAGTGGACTACGTTGGCCTACTTGTAGGTCCTGACGGAGTACAACCACAGCTGACTCGCACCCAAGGCCTCGACAATCTCAAAGTCCCCACCAATCTCAAAGAACTACAAAGTTTTCTGGGCGTGTGTAACTACTCGAACCAGTTCATCGAAAACTATGCGGACCTTGCGAAACCACTGACTGAACTCCTTAAAAAAGACGTACCATTTGTTTGGACTGACAAACAGCAACAGGCAATGGACGCTCTTATAAACAGGATCAAGTCAGCCCCTTGTTTAGTCTACCCAGACTACAACAAAGAGTTTTACTTGGAAGTGGGCTTCTCAGCTCATTGCATAAGTGCAGGTCTGTACCAGATACACGACAGAGACAAACGTGTAGTAGCCTATGCCAGCAAAACGATGGCAGGCCCCGAGTTGAGATTCTCAGACTGTGAGAAAGCTTTACTGACCACAGTGTGGGCAGTTAAACATTTCTCCAGCTACATTGGTGGACAGAAAATCATTGTGGAAACACAACACCAGCCAGTGACCTTTCTTAACAGTGAACGCATCAGAGATGGTGTGGTGACAAACTCACGTGTTGCAACGTGGCTCATGGCGCTTCAAAGTTTTAACCTAGACATACGTTATGGTCAAAACAAGAAGTCACATCTGGGGACGGACTTGGCAATCTGCCAGAAGTGTACACAAGATGTACCAGCCACCCAGCCGCCGGTTGAGGTAAAACCCCCAGTAACTGAAGACCCGAATCACCACTTCTTTGATGACAATATCTGCAAAGATATGACAACGTTGTACGTGGATGGATCTTCATTCCTCCGCGACAAGATCTGCAGAGCAGGTGTTGGAGGGGTCCTCCTCCAAGACCAAGAGCAGATAACTTTCAGCTACAAATTAGGATCTCAGACTTCTCAGTACGCTGAGATTGCAGGAATCCTAATAGCTCTCCAGATGGTAGTAGAACGCTCTATCAAGACGCTAGTCATCTGCACTGACTCTAACTATGCTCGTTTGAGTTTCGCTTGTCACCTCGCTGTGTGGAAACAGAACGGTTTCCTAACAAGCGACAGAAAAGTGGTCAAACACAAAGAGCTTTTCATAGCGTGTGATCACTTGGTGACGTCACACGACTTACAGATCTACTGGAAGAAGGTTCCAGGGCATTCTAGAGTCCCAGGCGATGACAAGTACTACAATGACATTGCAGATTCCTTAGCCAAGGAAGGAGCCGACGAAGGTCCTCTATGGTCCTTCGACCCCTCCTGGTTAATCGAGACTCTGCCAACACATCCTTCAGTCAGAGTTATGGCAGTCACACGTGCACAGGCCGCAACCAGACCTGCTGACAACGCAGTCTCTGTACGACCCGCACTGACTGACCCAGACATCATCCAACTACAAAAGTCGGATCCTGCTATCAACTCCATGATACTGTACCTGACTGATCCGAAAAAAAATAGTCCGTCTAAAGACGACCTGGATTCCGATCCAGACCTTAAGGTCCTCTATCAGCTGCGCAAACAGCTAAAACTAATCAAGGGCATCTTAACTTTCGCTCATGGACCAACGTCCTCACCTGTGTTCGTGGTTCCCCATGACCAAAGGGGGGTGATGTTAGTTCATGCCCATGATCTCCCGTCCGCAGGACACAAAGGAGATAAAGCCACGCTGACGGCATTAAAACAAATTGCCTATTGGCCTGGAATGAAAAAGGATGTCAAGGACTACATTGAAGGGTGCGTGGTCTGTGGCCAGTTTCAGCCAACCAGACCACTTCACAGAGCACCACTGCAAAGCAGAGGCATTGCATTCCCATGGTCTGACCTCCAGATCGACTGGGTTGGACCACTCACTAAGAGCTCTAGAGGAAATAAATATTTTCTCACGGTAACCTGTGCATTCACCAAATGGGTAGAATGCCTACCAGCTCCTAACGACACAGCACAAACCACTGCTATGTTGTTAATGAATCATATATTCTCAAGGTTTGGACTTCCCCTTAGGGTGAACTCAGACCAAGGTACACACTTCACAGGTGAAGTGATGAAAGAACTGTGGAAGACGCTAGGCGTCAAGGCCAACTTTCATGTCGGCTACCACCCACAGGCTTCAGGCCAAGTAGAGAGAGCAAACAGAACTGTGGTGAGTATTTTGAAGAAATACGTGGCTGCAAACCACAAGGACTGGGACGTGAAACTCCCTCTGGTCCTCATGGCCATAAGAGCCACTCCACACACATCAACTGGCATCTCTCCCTTCGAGATGATGACCGGTCGACAAATGACTCTCCCTCTACACCTGTTGTACCAACCAGGCGACGCCGCCATGGCAACAGCCTACACTACACAACAATACATGAAAGATTTGAATGTACACCTCAGAAACACTTTTGCTTTCGCCCAGAAAAACCTGGAAAAATCCGCTGAAGGACGCAAGGCGTACTACGACCAGAAGGCCTCTCACAATGAACTCCAAGTGGGAGACAGAGTCTGGTACTATACGTTCGCCCCAGCAACCGGGAAAGGAGGGTCCGAGACCGGAACTCTCGCCCGCAAACTAATGCCCAGGTGGACTGGACCTCATCTGATAACAGACAAAGTGTCCTCAGTCGTCTACGAAATCAAAATCAGCAAAGGCCGCAAAGAGCCAATTGCTAAATGGGTACATCGAAATCAGATCAAACCTTACAAGGCGTTCAATGACTCCACAAAAGACAAAGATCTCACAAACTCACCGACTTCATGGGATAATAAGGTCGTCCAAACACAAGTTAGTAAATAAACTAATCAGGTTTAAACTACCATATTTCCCACCCTATAAGTCGCATTGTCCAATTTGAACTTAGAAACGCTAAGCCTAAAACCCACAACAAAAAACTAACCTTAACAACCGTTTAAATCCACGAGATTTAATTTGACCTCGGTCATAAAGTTGAGACCTGTTTTTCTTGTGTGTTGCACTTTGGAATCTGACGACAAGAGTGTGTCGAAGCAGTGAAACGTTGTTTCCTTGTTGTTTAGTCATTACTGTTGTCATTAGTTGAGATATTGTTTTGGTTCTGAACACTCCCAGCCAAAAAGGTTTTGTATTAACATTGGTTAATGAATGATATGGATTTAACTATGCCAACATGCAGTTCGTTTTGTTAAATCTCAATCGTCGAAGAGTCAATGTAGTTTAAAGCTACTCAAGGTACCATAAACTACACTGGTCTCACAATTTCTAAATTGAACCGATTCGATCGTTTCTATTCTAGATTATCTATTCATTTTGATGAGTCTCGCCATAGACTTCAAAATTTATTAGGAATACCAAATCCTACGTCGTTCGTCTAAAAGACAACAGACATTTAGATCAAACTATATTTCATTTTTATTTTAGTTTAACCTAAACTAAGTAATGAATGGAGGAATAGTTTGGAATTAGAGGCCTTCGTTACAGAAGCCCTCTAAAATTCTATAGGTACAGATCCCTATACCTAATTTATAGATTTGATCCACCCCTTAATTGGTAATTGTAGCTGATCTAAACCATGATAGCTTACATACCAGGTGCATATAGGTAAGGCTTAATGTAAAATCCCAATCATAAGCCCACCTTAAAAACCACATAAATGCATGACACATAGAACCAGAGTGGCACGGACTGGAAACCAACCAGCCTTCAACCTTCGATGTGGGGACATGCTACTTCAACGTTGGTCTTCAACCTTCATCCAAGGGTCGCCTCCTCTGCGTCAATCGAGGGATCCCCTCTACATGCTGATTATGAAAACAATTGTTGCTGATCAATCAACAAAACTAATCGTTGTGGATTTACTGCTGTGGAATTACCGCTGTGGATTATAAGACTTTGCTTTCCAAGGGATCACAGACTTTGTTTGCCAAGAGTTAACAGACTCAGTTTTCCAAGGGATTAAAAGCTTTTCGCAATGGGATTACCTCCGAACAGTATGGAATTTCAAAAAACTTTATGGGATTATAATTTTTGATTTTTTCTTTTCCACTTGCTGGATTACTTCAAGATCAAAGACAGTTCAAGGTTTCCTTTCGTGTTGGACCCCATCCCCAAGGACTGGCGATGGCTTCCAAAAGGGGGGAGATGTAGTGGACCTACCCAGGGTCAAATTAAGGTTTTTGAACTGTCCAGTGATGACCTTTACTGACCTCTCAGTAAAGCAAGACATTTACTACAAAATCATTCATTAAACTGTAATCTGATAAATATAGTCACCAAAAGAGACTATTTCTATCTTTGATTTTAGGCTGATGTGATCAAAAGAATAACTTTTGTCATTTTCATGATGTGTGCTTTTAAGCTGTGTTATTCTGTGAGAGTTAAACTGTGTCTCACTGCTGTGTCAAAGGTGCAATTAAGTCATCCAGAGACTTCTTTTAATTTTGTTAATTCAAATGTTATCAAATGAATAATTTTATTTGTAAGAGCATCAGTACATTTTAATGTCAGATAAATCAAATACTCTGCTTAATTCAAAATGTTGTACATGGAGGATTTCTCCTCTCCTCTCGAACTTGCATGTGAAGATAAAAGGAACACTTTATCTCATTCATTTTAGCTTGAGCTCAGGACAATCTAGACACCCAGAGACTTTTGTTTTTGTCCTATTTAATAATCAAGCTATTATCATTAATAGGTCCCATATGTTATGCTCTGATGACGTTTGTTTATTCATACAACAATGTTGGTAATGAGTTAAGAAAGTTCTAAATCTGCTGTATCATGAGACTGGCGTCTTAAACTAACTTTCTTATCCTTTCTGACATTTTTAATCTAACTTATGCCTCCTCTCAGTGGCTCCTGGCCTAACAGACCGAATGAGAAAGAGCTACGTCTTTCTAGGTCAAGTTAGCCTTAAAAGAGCTCTGACTTCCTGTTTTCCTTAGAGTTTGCTGAGGACCTCGAGCTATGAGGTTCCCCAAAGAACTGATGATCGTCTGGTCAACACGCTAATGACCATGTCATTCAGTTAAAGACTTATAACATGCCAAGTTATAAGCCATCTTCAACAGCTGAAAAGCTCTCTTTTATTGACATTCCTTTAAGGAACGTCTTATCTTGAACAACAGCACCAGGAGCTGCCGTTACTTTCGGTTCGAGTCAAGGCGCACGTCTGGAGACGCTGAGAACGGTAAACGAACTGACCAAACTGGACCGAGGGAGACTGACCATCTTCACGAGGTAACAAGTCGTCAAATGCTTTGCCAAGGGTACCAACGTGTAGCCGAGTTCAGCCGGAGAGCTGCCATGCTTCTGGTTAAACACATCAAGATAACTCCCTGACTCTTAACTTTTCTTCCTCCATTTCTCCTCCTAAATCTTTCCCTCTCTATCTAAGCTGGAAACTATTTTAAGTTAAAGAGCCACAGACTAAATATGTTTAACAGCCAATATTTATGTCTGTTGTGTTGAATTTAAGTGTGCTGACGTATTATTCTAAAAGAAAGTGAAATCATGTCAATCAAGTGTAATGGTGTTAATTTAGTTGATTTATTTTAAATAAATGATAGTGTCTCTTTGACATATCAAACTAAGTTAACGTCTTTGTCACTTAATGGCTCTGTTTATTTATCCATCATAAAGACCACAGAAATATTGGGTAAACTGAAAAAGAACAGAATCCGTGAACATTTACTATTCAATCTGAATAAGTAAATTAATTAAGGTAAAGAGGTCAGTATTAATATTGACCTCCTCATAATTCTTACACAAGGTAGTTTGGAATTCCTTTCGACATAATGAAGCTCCTACAGTCAATACAAGTCAAAATCAGGGTCTGAGAATGACTGTAGACATCTTTTAAGTCAACCTATGTTAAAACATTTTCTTAAAGTAAACCTTGAATACAATCTTTGAAAACGTCATGCAACTTCATAGTGTTTTGCCAAGATTTATAACTTAGTAACTTCTACAACAAACAGCAGATTACCGCATTAAAATATTGTCCCTTCTACAATGTAAGATGAAGCAACTTGAATGATTGTTGCAAGTTTTTGTTTGTGAGGAACATACAGGGAATGATGGTTCCACTGGGGTTTGAACCCAGGACCTTCTGCGTGTGAAGCAGACGTGATGCCCGCTACACCATGGAACCATGCATTACCAGACACCCGTGTACGTCAATGTGGCTTTTAATGTGAAAAAAAGTTTTGCAGTTTCCATTATTTCCTTATTTACACTCATCCAGTTATGTATCGAAAAGAAGGTGTTTGCTTATTGTGGACTATTGCTTTTTATTTTGTGTATAGTAGCTTTCGTACAGTTTCAAAGATTTTTCAAAAACCAAAATCTGCAGCATCAACAAATTAATAACTCACAATTTTATTAAGTTTTGTTGAAAGGTTTAAGTAATGTTTCTTTTTTTAAACAAGAGAAATTCATGCAGGAAAAGGGGTACAACCTCCTTTGCAGTATGATATGAGGTTCAATGATAATGATCTGCTGGTCAAAACTAATTCTATTAAAACAATAGAAAAGATGGACAACTTTTGGTTCCACTGGGACTTGAACCCAGGACCTTCTGCGTGTGAAACAGACGTGATGCCCGCTACACCATGGAACCTCACAGCACATGCCATCTGTTTACTTAGTGTGACTTCTCATGTCTGTGAAAGTCTTGCGGTGATCAGTTTCCTCAATTTTACTCAATCATCCGGTTGTGTTATTCCAGACGAAGGGGTTTGCCAGCTGCATACTGTTTTCTTTCACTTAATGGTTTTGCACCTCTTGTACAATTGCAAAGATTTTTCTAAATCTTAAACCCATAACATCAACAATTTTACTACCTCACAATTTCACTTTGTTGTGTAGAAGACTTTCTCTAGTTGAATACAACAATTGAGACAGATTTGACAGTGATAAGGCTGTCCAACTTGCCTGACAATATGACCAGAGGACAAGGAAAAGGAATTGATCGTCAACACTGCTTTCTGGAACAAACAATAGTTCTTGACTGGCCTCTGGAAAACATTGGTCCTGGTTGGTTGCACTTGGGGTTGTACCCAGGACCTACATGTGAATTAGACCTTGTGACTGCTGCCCATTGGAATCAACGTAGCTCAATCAGAGGTAACTTATCAAACACACCTTGTTCCTGTCTTCTTTATGACATCCTCTTTTTCAACTTTGGTAAAGTACCCATATTCGGAAGTCCACAGATACTTCACTGGTTATCTTCATTTTTGTTCTTACAATGGAGCTTTCAAAGCAAGGTAGTTTGGAATTCCTTTCGACATAATGAAGCTCCTACAGTCAATACACGTCAAAATCAGGGTATGAGAATGACTGTAGACATCTTTTAAGTCAACCTATGTTAAAACATTTTCTTAAAGTAAACCTTGAATACAATCTTTGAAAACGTCATGCAACTTCATAGTGTTTTGCCAAGATTTATAACTTAGTAACTTCTACAACAAACAGCAGATTACCGCATTAAAATATTGTCCCTTCTACAATGTAAGATGAAGCAACTCGAATGATTGTTGCAAGTTTTTGTTTGTGAGGAACATACAGGGAATGATGGTTCCACTGGGGTTTGAACCCAGGACCTTCTGCGTGTTAAGCAGACGTGATGCCCGCTACACCATGGAACCATGCAATAACAGACACCCGTGTACGTCAATGTGGCTTTTAATGTGAAAAAAGTTTTGCAATTTCAATTATTTCCTTATTTACACTCATCCAGTTATGCATCGAAAAGGAGCTGTTTGCTTGTTGTGGACTGTTGCTTTTTATTTTGTGTATAGTAGCCCTCGTACAGTTTCAAAGATTTTTCAAAAACCAAAATCTGCAGCATCAACAAATTAATAACTCACAATTTTATTAAGTTTTGTTGAAAGGTTTAAGTAATGTTTCTTTTTTTAAACAAGAGAAATTCATGCAGGAAAAGGGGTACAACCTCCTTTGCTGTATGATATGAGGTTCAATGATAATGATCTGCTGGTCAAAACTTATTCTATTAAAACAATAGAAAAGATGGACAACTTTTGGTTCCACTGGGACTTGAACCCAGGACCTTCTGCGTGTGAAACAGACGTGATGCCCGCTACACCATGGAACCTCACAGCACATGCCATCTGTTTACTTAGTGTGACTTCTCATGTCTGTGAAAGTCTTGCGGTGATCAGTTTCCTCAATTTTAGTCAATCATCCGGTTGTGTTATTCCAGACGAAGGGGTTTGCCAGCTGCATACTGTTTTCTTTCACTTAATGGTTTTGCACCTCTTGTACAATTGCAAAGATTTTTCTAAAACTTAAACCCATAACATCAACAATTTTACTACCTCACAATTTCACTTTGTTGTGTAGAAGACTTTCTCTAGTTGAATACAACAATTGAGACAGATTTGACAGTGATAAGGCTGTCCAACTTGCCTGACAATATGACCAGAGGACAAGGAAAAGGAATTGATCGTCAACACTGCTTTCTGGAACAAACAATAGTTCTTGACTGGCCTCTGGAAAACATTGGTCCTGGTTGGTTGCACTTGGGGTTGTACCCAGGACCTACATGTGAATTAGACCTTGTGACTGCTGCCCATTGGAATCAACGTAGCTCAATCAGAGGTAACTTATCAAACACACCTTGTTCCTGTCTTCTTTATGACATCCTCTTTTTCAACTTTGGTAAAGTACCTATATTCGGAAGTCCACAGATACTTCACTGGTTATCTTCATTTTTGTTCTTACAATGGAGCTTTCAAAGCAAGGTAGTTTGGAATTCCTTTCGACATAATGAAGCTCCTACAGTCAATACAGGTCAAAATCAGGGTCTGAGAATGACTGTAGACATCTTTTAAGTCAACCTATGTTAAAACATTTTCTTAAAGTAAACCTTGAATACAATCTTTGAAAACGTCATGCAACTTCATAGTGTTTTGCCAAGATTTATAACTTAGTAACTTCTACAACAAACAGCAGATTACCGCAGTAAAATATTGTCCCTTCTACAATGTAAGATGAAGCAACTCGAACTATTGTTGCAGGTTTTTGTTTGTGAGGAACATACAGGGAATGATGGTTCCACTGGGGTTGGAACGCAGGACCTTCTGCGTGTTAAGCAGACGTGATGCCCGCTACACCATGGCACCATGCATTACCAGACACCAGTGTACGTCAATGTGGCTTTTAATGTGAAAAAAGTTTTGCAGTTTCCATTATTTCCTTATTTACACTCATCCAGTTATGTATCGAAAAGAAGGTGTTTGCTTGTTGTGGACTGTTGCTTTTTATTTTGTGTACAGTAGCCCTCGTACAGTTTCAAAGATTTTTCAAAAACCAAAATCTGCAGCATCAACAAATTAATAACTCACAATTTTATTAAGTTTTGTTGAAAGGTTTAAGTAATGTTTTTTTTAAACAAGAGAAATTCCTGCAGGAAAAGGGGTACAACCTCCTTTGTAGTATGATATGAGGTTCAATGATAATGATCTGCTGGTCAAAACTAATTCTATTAAAACAATAGAAAAGATGGACAACTTTTGGTTCCACTGGGACTTGAACCCAGGACCTTCTGCGTGTGAAGCAGACGTGATGCCCGCTACACCATGGAACCTCACAGCACATGCCATCTGTTTACTTAGTGTGACTTCTCATGTCTGTGAAAGTCTTGCGGTGATCAGTTTCCTCAATTTTAGTCAATCATCCGGTTGTGTTATTCCAGACGAAGGGGTTTGCCAGCTGCATACGGTTTTCTTTCACTGAATGGTTTTGCACATCTTGTACAATTGCAAAGATTTTTCTAAAACTTAAACCCATAACATCAACAATTTTACTACCTCACAATTTCACTTTGTTGTGTAGAAGGCTTTCTCTAGTTGAATACAACAATTGAGACAGATTTGACAGTGATAAGGCTGTCCAACTTGCCTGACAATATGACCAGAGGACAAGGAAAAGGAATTGATCGTCAACACTGCTTTCTGGAACAAACAATAGTTCTTGACTGGCCTCTAAAAAACATTGGTCCTGGTTGGTTGCACCTGGGGTTGTACCCAGGACCTACATGTGAATTAGACCTTGTGACTGCTGCACTTTGGAATCAACGTAGCCCAATCAGAAGTAACTTATCAAACACACCTTGTTCCTGTCTTCTTTATGACATCCTCTTTTTCAACTTTGGTAAAGTACCTATATTCGGAAGTCCATAGATACTTCACTGGTTATCTTCATTTTTGTTCTTACAATGGAGCTTTCAAAGCAAGGTAGTTTGGAATTCCTTTCGACATAATGAAGCTCCTACAGTCAATACAAGTCAAAATCAGGGTCTGAGAATGACTGTAGACATCTTTTAAGTCAACCTATGTTAAAACATTTTCTTAAAGTAAACCTTGAATACAATCTTTGAAAACGTCATGCAACTTCATAGTGTTTTGCCAAGATTTATAACTTAGTAACTTCTACAACAAACAGCAGATTACCGCATTAAAATATTGTCCCTTCTACAATGTAAGATGAAGCAACTTGAATGATTGTTGCAAGTTTTTGTTTGTGAGGAACATACAGGGAATGATGGTTCCACTGGGGTTTGAACCCAGGACCTTCTGCGTGTGAAGCAGACGTGATGCCCGCTACACCATGGAACCATGCATTACCAGACACCCGTGTACGTCAATGTGGCTTTTAATGTGAAAAAAAGTTTTGCAGTTTCCATTATTTCCTTATTTACACTCATCCAGTTATGTATCGAAAAGAAGGTGTTTGCTTATTGTGGACTATTGCTTTTTATTTTGTGTATAGTAGCTTTCGTACAGTTTCAAAGATTTTTCAAAAACCAAAATCTGCAGCATCAACAAATTAATAACTCACAATTTTATTAAGTTTTGTTGAAAGGTTTAAGTAATGTTTCTTTTTTTAAACAAGAGAAATTCATGCAGGAAAAGGGGTACAACCTCCTTTGCAGTATGATATGAGGTTCAATGATAATGATCTGCTGGTCAAAACTAATTCTATTAAAACAATAGAAAAGATGGACAACTTTTGGTTCCACTGGGACTTGAACCCAGGACCTTCTGCGTGTGAAACAGACGTGATGCCCGCTACACCATGGAACCTCACAGCACATGCCATCTGTTTACTTAGTGTGACTTCTCATGTCTGTGAAAGTCTTGCGGTGATCAGTTTCCTCAATTTTACTCAATCATCCGGTTGTGTTATTCCAGACGAAGGGGTTTGCCAGCTGCATACTGTTTTCTTTCACTTAATGGTTTTGCACCTCTTGTACAATTGCAAAGATTTTTCTAAATCTTAAACCCATAACATCAACAATTTTACTACCTCACAATTTCACTTTGTTGTGTAGAAGACTTTCTCTAGTTGAATACAACAATTGAGACAGATTTGACAGTGATAAGGCTGTCCAACTTGCCTGACAATATGACCAGAGGACAAGGAAAAGGAATTGATCGTCAACACTGCTTTCTGGAACAAACAATAGTTCTTGACTGGCCTCTGGAAAACATTGGTCCTGGTTGGTTGCACTTGGGGTTGTACCCAGGACCTACATGTGAATTAGACCTTGTGACTGCTGCCCATTGGAATCAACGTAGCTCAATCAGAGGTAACTTATCAAACACACCTTGTTCCTGTCTTCTTTATGACATCCTCTTTTTCAACTTTGGTAAAGTACCCATATTCGGAAGTCCACAGATACTTCACTGGTTATCTTCATTTTTGTTCTTACAATGGAGCTTTCAAAGCAAGGTAGTTTGGAATTCCTTTCGACATAATGAAGCTCCTACAGTCAATACACGTCAAAATCAGGGTATGAGAATGACTGTAGACATCTTTTAAGTCAACCTATGTTAAAACATTTTCTTAAAGTAAACCTTGAATACAATCTTTGAAAACGTCATGCAACTTCATAGTGTTTTGCCAAGATTTATAACTTAGTAACTTCTACAACAAACAGCAGATTACCACAGTAAAATATTGTCCCTTCTACAATGTAAGATGAAGCAACTCGAATGATTGTTGCAGGTTTTTGTTTGTGAGGAACATACAGGGAATGATGGTTCCACTGGGGTTTGAACCCAGGACCTTCTGCGTGTTAAGCAGACGTGATGCCCGCTACACCATGGAACCATGCAATAACAGACACCCGTGTACGTCAATGTGGCTTTTAATGTGAAAAAAGTTTTGCAATTTCAATTATTTCCTTATTTACACTCATCCAGTTATGCATCGAAAAGGAGCTGTTTGCTTGTTGTGGACTGTTGCTTTTTATTTTGTGTATAGTAGCCCTCGTACAGTTTCAAAGATTTTTCAAAAACCAAAATCTGCAGCATCAACAAATTAATAACTCACAATTTTATTAAGTTTTGTTGAAAGGTTTAAGTAATGTTTCTTTTTTTAAACAAGAGAAATTCATGCAGGAAAAGGGGTACAACCTCCTTTGCTGTATGATATGAGGTTCAATGATAATGATCTGCTGGTCAAAACTTATTCTATTAAAACAATAGAAAAGATGGACACCTTTTGGTTCCACTGGGGTTTGAACCCAGGACCTTCTGCGTGTGAAGCAGACGTGATGCCCGCTACACCATGGAACCATGCATTACCAGACACCCGTGTACGTCAATGTGGCTTTTAATGTGAAAAAAAGTTTTGCAGTTTCCATTATTTCCTTATTTACACTCATCCAGTTATGTATCGAAAAGAAGGTGTTTGCTTATTGTGGACTATTGCTTTTTATTTTGTGTATAGTAGCTTTCGTACAGTTTCAAAGATTTTTCAAAAACCAAAATCTGCAGCATCAACAAATTAATAACTCACAATTTTATTAAGTTTTGTTGAAAGGTTTAAGTAATGTTTCTTTTTTTAAACAAGAGAAATTCATGCAGGAAAAGGGGTACAACCTCCTTTGCAGTATGATATGAGGTTCAATGATAATGATCTGCTGGTCAAAACTAATTCTATTAAAACAATAGAAAAGATGGACAACTTTTGGTTCCACTGGGACTTGAACCCAGGACCTTCTGCGTGTGAAACAGACGTGATGCCCGCTACACCATGGAACCTCACAGCACATGCCATCTGTTTACTTATTGTGACTTCTCATGTCTGTGAAAGTCTTGCGGTGATCAGTTTCCTCAATTTTACTCAATCATCCGGTTGTGTTATTCCAGACGAAGGGGTTTGCCAGCTGCATACTGTTTTCTTTCACTTAATGGTTTTGCACCTCTTGTACAATTGCAAAGATTTTTCTAAATCTTAAACCCATAACATCAACAATTTTACTACCTCACAATTTCACTTTGTTGTGTAGAAGACTTTCTCTAGTTGAATACAACAATTGAGACAGATTTGACAGTGATAAGGCTGTCCAACTTGCCTGACAATATGACCAGAGGACAAGGAAAAGGAATTGATCGTCAACACTGCTTTCTGGAACAAACAATAGTTCTTGACTGGCCTCTGGAAAACATTGGTCCTGGTTGGTTGCACTTGGGGTTGTACCCAGGACCTACATGTGAATTAGACCTTGTGACTGCTGCCCATTGGAATCAACGTAGCTCAATCAGAGGTAACTTATCAAACACACCTTGTTCCTGTCTTCTTTATGACATCCTCTTTTTCAACTTTGGTAAAGTACCCATATTCGGAAGTCCACAGATACTTCACTGGTTATCTTCATTTTTGTTCTTACAATGGAGCTTTCAAAGCAAGGTAGTTTGGAATTCCTTTCGACATAATGAAGCTCCTACAGTCAATACACGTCAAAATCAGGGTATGAGAATGACTGTAGACATCTTTTAAGTCAACCTATGTTAAAACATTTTCTTAAAGTAAACCTTGAATACAATCTTTGAAAACGTCATGCAACTTCATAGTGTTTTGCCAAGATTTATAACTTAGTAACTTCTACAACAAACAGCAGATTACCACAGTAAAATATTGTCCCTTCTACAATGTAAGATGAAGCAACTCGAATGATTGTTGCAGGTTTTTGTTTGTGAGGAACATACAGGGAATGATGGTTCCACTGGGGTTTGAACCCAGGACCTTCTGCGTGTTAAGCAGACGTGATGCCCGCTACACCATGGAACCATGCAATAACAGACACCCGTGTACGTCAATGTGGCTTTTAATGTGAAAAAAGTTTTGCAATTTCAATTATTTCCTTATTTACACTCATCCAGTTATGCATCGAAAAGGAGCTGTTTGCTTGTTGTGGACTGTTGCTTTTTATTTTGTGTATAGTAGCCCTCGTACAGTTTCAAAGATTTTTCAAAAACCAAAATCTGCAGCATCAACAAATTAATAACTCACAATTTTATTAAGTTTTGTTGAAAGGTTTAAGTAATGTTTCTTTTTTTAAACAAGAGAAATTCATGCAGGAAAAGGGGTACAACCTCCTTTGCTGTATGATATGAGGTTCAATGATAATGATCTGCTGGTCAAAACTTATTCTATTAAAACAATAGAAAAGATGGACAACTTTTGGTTCCACTGGGACTTGAACCCAGGACCTTCTGCGTGTGAAACAGACGTGATGCCCGCTACACCATGGAACCTCACAGCACATGCCATCTGTTTACTTAGTGTGACTTCTCATGTCTGTGAAAGTCTTGCGGTGATCAGTTTCCTCAATTTTAGTCAATCATCCGGTTGTGTTATTCCAGACGAAGGGGTTTGCCAGCTGCATACTGTTTTCTTTCACTTAATGGTTTTGCACCTCTTGTACAATTGCAAAGATTTTTCTAAAACTTAAACCCATAACATCAACAATTTTACTACCTCACAATTTCACTTTGTTGTGTAGAAGACTTTCTCTAGTTGAATACAACAATTGAGACAGATTTGACAGTGATAAGGCTGTCCAACTTGCCTGACAATATGACCAGAGGACAAGGAAAAGGAATTGATCGTCAACACTGCTTTCTGGAACAAACAATAGTTCTTGACTGGCCTCTGGAAAACATTGGTCCTGGTTGGTTGCACTTGGGGTTGTACCCAGGACCTACATGTGAATTAGACCTTGTGACTGCTGCCCATTGGAATCAACGTAGCTCAATCAGAGGTAACTTATCAAACACACCTTGTTCCTGTCTTCTTTATGACATCCTCTTTTTCAACTTTGGTAAAGTACCTATATTCGGAAGTCCACAGATACTTCACTGGTTATCTTCATTTTTGTTCTTACAATGGAGCTTTCAAAGCAAGGTAGTTTGGAATTCCTTTCGACATAATGAAGCTCCTACAGTCAATACAAGTCAAAATCAGGGTCTGAGAATGACTGTAGACATCTTTTAAGTCAACCTATGTTAAAACATTTTCTTAAAGTAAACCTTGAATACAATCTTTGAAAACGTCATGCAACTTCATAGTGTTTTGCCAAGATTTATAACTTAGTAACTTCTACAACAAACAGCAGATTACCGCATTAAAATATTGTCCCTTCTACAATGTAAGATGAAGCAACTCGAATGATTGTTGCAAGTTTTTGTTTGTGAGGAACATACAGGGAATGATGGTTCCACTGGGGTTTGAACCCAGGACCTTCTGCGTGTTAAGCAGACGTGATGCCCGCTACACCATGGAACCATGCAATAACAGACACCCGTGTACGTCAATGTGGCTTTTAATGTGAAAAAAGTTTTGCAATTTCAATTATTTCCTTATTTACACTCATCCAGTTATGCATCGAAAAGGAGCTGTTTGCTTGTTGTGGACTGTTGCTTTTTATTTTGTGTATAGTAGCCCTCGTACAGTTTCAAAGATTTTTCAAAAACCAAAATCTGCAGCATCAACAAATTAATAACTCACAATTTTATTAAGTTTTGTTGAAAGGTTTAAGTAATGTTTCTTTTTTTAAACAAGAGAAATTCATGCAGGAAAAGGGGTACAACCTCCTTTGCTGTATGATATGAGGTTCAATGATAATGATCTGCTGGTCAAAACTTATTCTATTAAAACAATAGAAAAGATGGACAACTTTTGGTTCCACTGGGACTTGAACCCAGGACCTTCTGCGTGTGAAACAGACGTGATGCCCGCTACACCATGGAACCTCACAGCACATGCCATCTGTTTACTTAGTGTGACTTCTCATGTCTGTGAAAGTCTTGCGGTGATCAGTTTCCTCAATTTTAGTCAATCATCCGGTTGTGTTATTCCAGACGAAGGGGTTTGCCAGCTGCATACTGTTTTCTTTCACTTAATGGTTTTGCACCTCTTGTACAATTGCAAAGATTTTTCTAAAACTTAAACCCATAACATCAACAATTTTACTACCTCACAATTTCACTTTGTTGTGTAGAAGACTTTCTCTAGTTGAATACAACAATTGAGACAGATTTGACAGTGATAAGGCTGTCCAACTTGCCTGACAATATGACCAGAGGACAAGGAAAAGGAATTGATCGTCAACACTGCTTTCTGGAACAAACAATAGTTCTTGACTGGCCTCTGGAAAACATTGGTCCTGGTTGGTTGCACTTGGGGTTGTACCCAGGACCTACATGTGAATTAGACCTTGTGACTGCTGCCCATTGGAATCAACGTAGCTCAATCAGAGGTAACTTATCAAACACACCTTGTTCCTGTCTTCTTTATGACATCCTCTTTTTCAACTTTGGTAAAGTACCCA
>JBBPBX010045047.1:6008-17102 GCA_038048925.1 Garcialebias charrua
ATATATATATATATATATATATATATACTGTATATGAACATTTGTCTGTGGCTGAAAAAGCCACAGACAAAGCAGAATGTTCAAAAAAGAAACAAGCTCATCCACTTTGGTTGTGTGTGTTCTTTTCCAGCTCTTCTTCTAATGTGTGTGTTAGTGGTTAATAAAGAGCTTAATGTATCACTAGCGCCACCAGCTGGTTAGAAGCGTTGATATTAATGATCCACCCACTGCAGGAGAATTACCCGCCCACTGCAGGAGAACTTCACGCCCACTAAAGGGGTCCTAAGCGCGCAGTGGATACAGAAATAAACCGGTCCCATAGGAACTGGCCCAAACTAGCCACAATGGGACCTTACAGGAACCAGACCTGTTGATAAGAGGCATTAGAAGCAACGGTCCCCCCGTAGTGTAAGTATTGTGTCTGAAATTAAATCATTTTAAACAACAAAGACTTTTCCCTGGAGGCAAAACTCAGGTGTTAGTGCGTCAGTTTAAATAAAAATAAAAGCACGGAGAAATAACCCACCTCATCTTAATAAGAGCTGTAACAAGCGGAGAAAAGTGAAATCTGCTGCAGTTTCCTTTAACTCACTCTTTTGCTTTGCTGAAGACTTTTTTAAAAAAATCCTCAGATTCTGCCTCTTTATTTGCAGAACAGTAACTTCAATCACTAAACCAGCTCTTGTCTCGTCTGCCCAGACCTGCCTACAGGTGGGGCGACAGACAGTGACAACCCGGAAGTGCGGTGTCGGTGAAAGAAGCCTCTGAAGTGACTTATGTACAGTATTCACATTGAGACACGATGCCCTGCAACAGCGACACAAGATGCTGTCAGAAACTGTCCTACACACTCCTCAAGTTCCTGCTGTTCTTCTACGCCTGCATCTTCTGGGTGAGTGATGCGGATATTAAACAAAGAGGAGCGCTTTGTTTGTCGGACAGTCCGGGTGCAAAATACCAAGTACAGCTTGTTTTTTTAGAAAAAGCTTCTCGTGTGAGGTGTTTGTTGGCCAGGAGTGAAGCGACAGGCAGTACCTGTGGAGTTTCAAAGTATTCCTCAGGTTCAAGTGTGCACCTGGCTCATGTGTGCACTCACCTGGCCGGTGGCCACACCCTCCCCGGCGCACCTTTACTCCAGAGTAAACACAGACAGCCCGGAGACATTTCTTTCTCCTCACTTTTTACTTTTATTATGAAGCGATCGATGGAAGAAAATACTCCAGATAATTGAATATATATAAATATGGGTGTGGCCAGTTGTTTGAATATTTAAAGTGTAACTCGCCTCAAAATTAACTTTTTTTAGCTGATAAACTCCCTAGAATGTGTTTAAAATGTTTTATAGCACTATGTCTGTGTTAATTTTCATGTATTTGTGCATATTTGTTTAAATCGGCAATATTTGGTCTAAAAACGTGTTTACAGTAGTCCTATGGGTTGAACTGGTGAATTACACCTTAATTTTCTTATTGGTCAAAACTCTCATGTGTGACGTGTCTGCTCATGTTTGACGTCACATCGTCTCCTGCCTGAGTATAAC
Organism: Garcialebias charrua; assembly: GCA_038048925.1. NCBI lineage: Eukaryota > Metazoa > Chordata > Actinopteri > Cyprinodontiformes > Rivulidae > Garcialebias > Garcialebias charrua. Next base: position 7,549 of record JBBPBX010045047.1, read on the forward strand.
CCCAAAATTACACCACACGCGTTGCGGCTCCGCCCCGCTCCGGTCCGACCTCCGCAGCAAATACGCACCCATTATAATAAATGACAGAATTTACACTGGCTCCGCACGGCGGCGGTGAGCAGCGGAGAGCGGACGGCAGTCCGTCAAAATTAGAAATTTTTCTATTTCTGCCGGACGCCGGAGCTGTGCCGCAGTCAACTTTTGAAGATTACGTCGCACCAACAGGAAAAGGAACGAGCACAACTTCCGTATTTACAAAATAAAATCACCACGGGCGGACTAATCCTAGCTCTATACGGATTTATTTGTACAAAAATGCTGTCAAACTATCATTTATGACTATTCTATGACTAAACTATTATATTTATGACTATGACTACGCCTACAAACGCAATACAAGAAATAAATAAATAAAAACGTATTTTATTCTGAAATGTAAACATCACTTCCTGTTGCTCAAACCATGTAGCTTATTTACGAGAGAAGATCAAGGCAGCAGTCTCTCTACAGTTGTTCTCCTTCTTCCACCGAATGAATTGTTTTGTTCTGACTTCACTTGATTTATCGCGCGATCTCGCACGTGTCTCGGAGCGGCGCATCCAGGCGGACCTGAGCGGAGCGGAGGCAGTGGGCTTTGGACTCGCTCAGCTGCGACCTGCGGACCGGAGCGGGGCGGAGCCGCGTGTGGTGTAATTTTGGGGTAAAAGAGGTTCAACCATAGCCACTCCCCTTGCAGAGATCGTCTCTGCACTCTTCCTTTCTGTCCGGGCACACACACAGCGACAGTCTGTACCATACAAGCACCACTGATCGATATAATGATCAGATTAGCAACTTTTTGATTTTAAGAATACTTTTCACTTCATCAAAATCTAATCAAAACTCCAGCGTTCTAAAAATATGTGGTTGTATTTGTTTTCTTATTCTGTGAAGGAGTGGTGATGCTATGCCAAGTTGGTCCAGAGGTAGGGAGCTGGTTTGGGACCAAAGGACCCGGGTTCGATCCCTGGTCACGGCATACATTGTGGTATTATTTTCATTTTTTTAAAGCCTTTTGTTTCGGATAGATCGGGTGAGAATAGATAAATACATCTACATAATAATTCTTTGTTGTTGCTTGTTGTTTATTACTAATGTAATTTTAACATTCAAAAACAATGACGGTCTCTCGTCCTGGCCACCCCCCACCCGCCTCCCCCTCCTTTAGGTTGTTTGAATATTTAAAGTGTAACTCACCTCAAAATTAATTGACACTCCCATTTTTTTTTGCATTTTTTCAAATCTTGTGCTGGGGAGGGGCTATCTTCTGATGGTGAGGTGAGTTACACTTTAAGAACATGAAAAACATGCACAGGTACTGGTTTGCCTTTTGTCCCAAGGTTTCCACCAGTCACAGGATTGGGAGGTTTGATTCCTGAACTCAACCACTCATCCACCCTCTTTTCCCTTCCAGTTATGCTTATTGATGTGTGGGTGAGCGCGGCTGCTGTGTATAGAGGTTAAAAACACCAAGAGGCTCTAGACTGGAGTATTGCAATGGTTTGTTGTCTGGGTGTCCAAATACTTCTTTAAAAAGTCTTCAGTTGATCCAAAATGCTGCTGCCAGAGTCTTCACTGGAGTTAGTAGGAGAGATCATATCTCTCCAGTTTTAGCTTCAGAATTGAATTCAAAATCTTACTTCTAATCTACAAAATTCTCAACAATCTAGCTCCATCTTATATCACAGATCTTATTGTTCCATATTTTCCTAACAGCACTTTGCGCTCAGGCTGCAGGTTCACTCGCGGTCCAGAGTTTCCAAAAGCAGAATGGGAGGAAGATCTTTCAGTTATCAGGCTCCTCTCTTGTGGAACCAACTTCCAGTTTCTGTCCATGAGGCTGACACATTAAGACTGGGCTTAAGACTTTTCTTTTTAATAAATCCTATAGTTAGGGTTGGCTTGTTATGCTGCTATAGACTACTAGGATATATTGACCTCATTTCCTTAAATTAATTGTTAAAATTGAATAGTTTTCATTTGATACTATTTCTATCTTAACATGTGATTCTCGACCTGCCATTTTGTATCTGTTCCTACCAAACCCAGCTGTTCGAAGCAGATGGCCGCTTGTCCTGAACCTGGTTCTGCTAAAAGTTTCTTCCTCATGAGGGTCTTTTTCCTTTCCACTGTCGCCTTCATGCTTGCTCAAGATGCGATGGAGTTAAACTCAAAGCAGTCTGCTCCTCAGATAAATATTGTTAAATTATTATTTTTTATATATGAATATTTCTGTTAACTTTTATGTTTCTGTTCAGTGCCCTCAGACGACTTCTGTTGTGACTTGACGCTATATAAATAAACTGAACTTCTTCTTCTTCTTTGGTTTTTAACAGCAGCTTGCATCCATCATTGTTGCACTACTGCCATCTCTTGGCTCTCTTGGTGTTTATAAATCAATTTCTTTTCTCAAATTCTCTTACTGAGTCCAGTATTATTTAAAAAAAACCCGAAATATCTTTCTTTTCCCTTCATCACTACTCAGCAGCAGCCACATTTTCAAACTTCAGTTCCCTATTACAACCTATTTCCATTCTCAATTATCTTCTTTGACCCACATATTTCCTGCAATTGATAAAAACATGTTCTATTGTTTCTGCGGTATTACACCAATCACAAAAACCAGTAAGATGTTTCCCCATCTTAAAAAGAGTGCCATTCAAAAGACTATGCCCAGTTATTATTCTATTTATAATTATCTCCTCCCTCCTATTTATTCCTCTAATTCTATTAACATAAACTGTATTTTGTATCCTATATAAATGTCTCCCTTTTATCTCATTATCCATAATTTCTTGCTTTCTTTCCAAACTATACTTTTTCCTTCAGATTTAGATAACTTTATCGGCATATCAATGTCTACAATAAACTGAACTGAATTGAATTAAATGAGCGTGTGTGTGGGTGAATGAGAAATGTTGTGAAGAACCTTCAGTTCATATTGCACGGGGCTGTTTGAGACTACAGGTGCATCTCAAAAACTAGAATATTGTGGAAATGGTTAAATATTTTTATCGATCATTTCAGAAAGTGAAACTCACATGTTACAGATTCATTAGAGTCATTAGAGTGAAGTATTTCAAGCCTTTATTTCTTGTTCATGGTAAAGTTTTTTTTTCATTCAACCTTGTATAAATAAAGGTTGAATGAATGAATGAAAAACCTTTATTTAGACAGATAAGTCACATTGAGCCTCGAAGACTCATTTACAAGTGAGATCTGCTAGACAGACAAAAAGTAAATTAGACACATTAGGAAATGGAGTCGAAAAAAATTCCTATTGAAATCTTTCTTCATGCTTGAGAAAAAAATTATAATACTAAAAAACACCTCGCACAGATAAGCACATAATGACATAGACAGTTTCCAGAGCGGGGAGACACCGAGAACAATGAGCAATGTTCATAGATACTCTCGAGGTCACCGTAAGAGTTCTGATAAGGATGGAATAATCCCCAGCTTCTCCGATGAGATCCGTAAACATTCTCGCGGGTGTCTGGGAATGGCCAAGGTCAACGCTAATGAGGATCCAAGAGTTGGCTCACTCTGGTTGACGGTGGAGTTCCCCGATTCTCCACCACACCTTGACAACCAAAGTGGCAGGAAGAAGACGATGAAGACAATGCTTAAGAGAGAAAAAAATGGTGGACTGCTTGTAGCTTCTTTCTCAACCTGTGGAAGAAAATGTGATCAGATGAGACTAAAATGGAATGTTTTGGCCACGAGGGAGAATGTTAGTTGCAAACATGACACTTCATCATGCTGTAAACTACTCCTTGACAACCAAGCATGGTGGTGGCAGCATCATGCTGTGGTGGGGATTTTGAAACTGGTCAGAGAGCTTGGACAGATGAATGGCACAAACCAGAGAGAAATCTTCAAGGGGAACCTGTTTGTCCCAAATGTCTGGAAGCCTCAGAGGTTTCCCAACAGTCTGCTTTACACTCAAGTGGTTTGAGGAGAAACAGTTAAATAAAACAGATTCCAGTTCACAAGCTGTCATTTTGTGTTTATAAATAAATAATTGTATTTTTGTTTATTAAATTAATCTTGAAAAGGTAATAATAATAATAATGAATTTCATTTGTAACGCACTTTTCATTAACAAAAATCTCAAAAGTGGTACAAGGTGCCACTAAAATCAATGATAAAATAACAAAAATCAATAATAAAATCAACCAAAAACAATGATAATATCAACTAAAATCAGAGATAATATCATGTGGAGGCAGAGTAGGCTTGCTTAAAAAGAAAGGTCTTTAAGTCTTTTTTTAAAGTCAACCAGTGACTGTGGAGCTCTCAGGTATAGTCAGTGAGGGAGTTCCAGTGGCGGGGGGCAGCCACACAGAATGCCCGGTCTCCCATGGTCCTTAATTTGGTTCGTGGAATGTGAAGGAGATTACTGTTCTGTGATTGTAGAGACCGGGTGGATGAATATGGTGCAAGAATGTCCTTTAGATAATCTGGTGAAGTTCCGTGTAAGCATTGGTGTGTAATGAGAGCAGTTTTGTACTGAATTCTGTAGGTGACAGGAAGCCAATGGAGGTTATGGAGAATGGGTGTAATATGTTCAAATTTACGAGCTCTCAACAAAATCCTTGCTGCACTGTTTTGAATATATTGAAGCTTCTGAAGGTTTTTGCTGGGTATTCCAATAAACAGGGAGTTGCAGTAGTCGAGCCTGGAGGAGACAAAGGCATGGACGAGTTTCTCCACATCAGCAAAAGTGAGAGATGGGCGGAGTTTGGAGATGTTTCGAAGATGGAAGAAACAGGTTTTAAACAGATGCCTAATGTGATTTTCAAATGTAAGATGAGAGTCCATTTTTATTCCAAGATTTGTAACGGAGGCGAAGAGGGGGATGTCTTGTCCAGAAAAGGAAATAATTGTTATAGTTGTTGCTTGTACAGTACTGTACTTGGTGAGGGGTGCCAATCAGTATGTCCTCAGTCTATAATAATAATAATAATAATAATAATTAATTCAATTTATAACGCACTTTTCATTACTGAAAATCTCAAAGTGCTACACATATATTGAATGCTACACACATTCATAAACTGGTGGCGGCAGACTACCATGCAAGGTGCTTTCCAGTCCTACCGGGAGCAACTCAGGGTTAAGTGTCTTGCCCAAGGACACAACGACACATGGTGCGGGTCCCGGGAGTCGAACCGCCAACTTTCCGATCGGGAGACGACTGCCATTACCACTACACCACGGCCGCCCACGGCCGCCCAGTCTTGGAGCAGTTTAATTGAAGAAAGTTCCAATTCATCCATGCCCTTATTTCCTCCAGGCAGGTAGAGAGGGCAGTGAGTGAAGATGGAGATGACAATGTTGATGATGCTCCAGTCCTGATGTAAAGCTGTGTATCGTCGGCATAACAGTGAAAAGAAATGTTGAACTGATTAATGATTTGACCTAAAGGGAAAATAGCAGGGGCCCCAGAACTGACCCTTGAGGGACACCACAGGAGACACAGACAGTCTGGGAAGTGGCATTGCCAAGACTAACACATTCCAGCCTATTGGAGAGGAAAGATTTAAACCAGTCCAGGACAGTGTCACAGAGACCGACCTCCACATGAAGACGGTGGAGGAGGATACTATGGTCCACAGTGTCGAAAGCTGCAGTGAGGTCAAGGAGGACAAGGATGGAGGGAGAACCAGTGTCAGCAGCCATGAGGACATCATTGGTAACTCTCAGCAATGCAGTCTCAGTACTGTGAGCTGCTCTGAATCCAGACTGGAACTTCTCATACAGGGAGTGTTGTTGTAGGTGGTCCTGCAGCTGAGCAGCAACTGCTTTTTCCAGCACTTTAGACAGAAATGGGAGGTGGGAAATTGGGCGGTAATTAGAAAAAATGTCGGGATCCAAATTAGATTTTTTCAGAAGAGGCCTAATGATGGCAGTTTTTAGAGGCAATGGAACATGACCAGATTGTAGAGACTTATTTATTATTTGTGTGATTAATGGGCTTATTGCAGAGTGATTGGATTTTATGAGAGATGAGGGGAAGGGATCCAGGGCGCAGGATGAAGGCTTCATTTTCTTGATGATGGTCTCCACCTCACTCTGAACAACTTCATCAAAGCTGCTCAGGGTCCCAGAAAGCAGACGGGTAGATGGCACACTAAGATCAGGGAGGTTGTGGAGCTGAGATCTGATAGTTAACTTTGGAACAGGTTGCATTTTTGAACAGAGTCCTCATGAGTTTGTTTAATGGGATTAAGCAGATGAGTTATATTGTGGAGAAGAGCTGTTTAGAGTTTCCAGGGCAGTTGTTGATGATGTTGGAATAATATTTGGACGGTGCTTCTTTAAGAGAATAGGCGTAGGCTTTTTGATGTTCTTTGTATGCCTGTTTACAGATACAAACCCCACAAAATTCCTTTTTAAAATCCTGTTTGTAGGACAACAAACATCAAATCCCAAGGGGTGAATATGTTGAAGCCTACTGTTTGGCACATAATCATGTGTAGGATTGTTTTGTGTGAAAGGCTGTTTCAGAGTCTTCACGGCATGCTTGTCCAACTTTGGCGCTTCTTGGGTCTCAGACCATCTGCTTCAGGGATCCTTGTGGAATAAAGCTTTATAATAAAGTTTGTTTTATATGCAGTAGATGTAGTGTTGCTTCAAACGTCTGGAAGGAGTTCAGGAATTATTGTTTTCCTCTGCCTTTCTCTTTCAAATACTGTACAGTACATTTAATCAGACTGACTGGCGCAATGGTTGTGTTTTTACTCGGTAAACAGCCCATGTGACCCTGCAACACGTCAGAATGTTTTTTTGATGAGGTTTCTTTGTCTTGAAATTTTAGCAGTGCGTGACCAAGTGAAGAATGTGCTGAATTTATGTGAATACTGTACACAGAGATGATGTGCAGTGTGGGTGTGAATGAGTAATAATGCATCAGTAAGCCGTGTTGTAGAACTTGAATGAGGTTAAAAAGAAGTTGCACACTGATTTATTGAATTTTAGTCTAGTGGCATACTCAGCCAAGTTATAGTTTTTTGTGCTTTTTTTATTGTGAAGTTTAGGTTACATGTTTTGAATCATTATTGTGCTGCAACAATCCTCCTTTGAAGAGAAGCTCTGTTCTTATTTTCCAGTTCAGAATCTTCCACTGGCACTGAGTCGTCCTTCAAGACTTTAGGTCATGTTTGGCCTCATTATCACACTTTGATCTCTGTGCTGTGTCGTTTGCATTCCTGCAACTTGTTTGATAGTCTCATAAGTATTTAAAGTTAGTCTCTTTTCGTATGAGAAATGATGCTCCCAGGTGCTAACAAAGTTTAATTTTCAGTCAAATTAAATCATCTGTTTGTTTGTTTTTTTAAATACAAAGGTTTTTTGTCATCAAACATAAAAGTGAATGATCAAAACTTACTGTATTTTTTGCTGTATAAGTCTCACCTTTTTGCACTTTTTTTGCAAGTCTTGCGACTTATGCACCAACTAATATATGTTTCCCCCCCCATAATTATAAACCGATTTTTGGCTGAGATCTGACGATTTCATTCATTCTGACATGGAAAATATTTAACACTACAATTTTCAGCCGCTAGAGGGCCCTCGACCGATGTGGCAAGCCAAGTGTCTCATTAATAAGCAAAAGTAGCTATTAATGAGACACTTGGCTTGCCATACCAAGCCACCTTTGTCTCGCTCGTTTCCAGGTGGTCAGCGGTGATGCATAAAAAACGCAACACGTCAATGATAATGCATAATAGATGCAATTTATACGGCGAAGCGACATTTTTTTTTATTTTAATTTTATTATTACAGTATTATTATTATTTTTTATTAGACATGATGCGACTTATACAGCAGCAAGTATGGTGACTTTTCTTGATAAGTCTTGTTGACAATCTTCAGAAACCTGTTTATTTGTTTCCATCACCAGGCAATCTAAATTGTTCAAGTAAAAATGTCTTGTAAGCTTATTTTTAGTTTCCCTAATCTATATTTTTGCACCATCATATAGCCTTATCAGCATTTAAAAAAACGTTTTAAAACTGTTTTCAAGCTGGGCAGCACGGTGGCGCAACTAGAGCTGCTGCCTCTCAGCGAGCAGGTCCCCGGTTCAAATCCTGGTCTGGAGGCATTCTGGGTGGAGTTTGCATGTTCTCTCCGTGCACGCATGGGTTTTCTCCGGGTGCTCCGGTTTCCTCCCACAGACCAAAAACATGCATGTTAGACTGATTGGTAACTCTAAATTGTCACTAAGTGTGAGAGTGAATGGTTGTTTGTCTTTGTGAGGCCCTCTGATGGACTTGCGACCTGTCCAGATGTACCCCACTCCTCACACAGTGATTGCTGGACATGGGCACTAGCGACCCCCGTGACCCAAACTGGAAGAAGCCGGTAAAAGATAATGGATGGATGGATGGATGTTTTATACTGCCATGCAGACTGCCAAAAGCCTAAAGTAAATAAAATAAAATAAAATAAAAATCATACTTTCACAAATTTGAATCTTTCTTTAATTAACCTTTTTTATGGATAGCGCGGAGCCTTCTAAGTCTACACATCACCAGGAGCAATTTGATAAGTTGGCCTATTCTGTTATTCATCAGCCTTGAGTTCTGCTGGTAGTCTCATAATCCAAAATGGCCAGATTTGTGAGCTTTCCACTGGTCCGTGCTTATTAGCCTTCTCCAATGTCAACCTCAACATGCTGGCGAGTTCCAGAAGCCGTAAGTGGCCTACGATTCTCAGAAATCGCTTCCATCTTACGGTTGAGGTTGTAAATCAGCTGAGTATGAGAGCTTGAAGCATGAACCAAACTTTCACATAAGGTCGGCAGCTTTGCCAAGGCCAAAACTGCTGCTGCCGTCTTCCTTAAAGCTGCACTATGTAACTTTGTAGTGCAGTCTGTAACTTTTCTAACAATATATTTTTAACATATTTCTTCACTCTGTCACTATCTACTGACAGACTGATGTTAGACAAAGTAATCTCTGAAAAAAACTATAGTCCCCTTGCTTCTCTATCAGCATTTATAAAAACACTAAAAACACAGAGTGACCCGCCGTTAACCAGCCAATAAAAACAGAGTTTGTAACCAGCCAATAAAAACAGAGCTTGAATTTGAATCAGCCAATAAAAACAGAGCTTGAATTTGAATTTCAGCAGGGCCAGGGGGAGCAGAGCCATATATGGCTCTGAGGGGGAGGGATCAGAATGCTTTGCCTGTTGAAAATATTTCTAAGTTCTGCACTCTACAGAAAGTTACACATAGCACCTTTAATAGCTGATAGCAGGTATCCGACGGTGCCTAAAAGCAGAAACCCTGCTATCATAAATCCATTGATGTACAAATCTTTGACATCCTCCTGAGACAACACAGAAAGACACAGCATATTCCACTCTCCCCACAGATCCATGATGTATCCTGCCGCGTGCGTCTCAGCGGGGCATGAGGGTCCAGGACCCTGTTGCTTGGTAGAATTTTTTTTAATCAATTGTGTTGAAAGTCCAGCTCAATGTTTCCCCTAGATAAATTGCCA
>JBBPBX010045048.1:0-12704 GCA_038048925.1 Garcialebias charrua
AGTAGGAGGAAAGATTTAAGAAGAAATTATCGTGAGCATGATACCAGAGTGACACTTCTCCTCCGACTTCTGCTAAAATCCAGGTACGTTTTGTAAACAGCTCTTTACCTTTTGACGACGGCCCGGTAAGAGGGAAGACCTTGTAGCTTTTCAGATGCACGGGTCCTTGTGGGAACCAGTACAATACCTTCAAGCAGGGTTCTGGTTTACGTTTTCCAACGTCTCCTGGTTTTCGCTTGGTCATCAGAGAATATGTCAGCTTCAGGCCTCTGACTTCAAGATAAACTTATTCCAGGAAGGAATAAACAAAGTTCTTGAGCTTACGCTTGTTCGAAGTGGACCCATAACAACATGTTATCAGTCCCAGCTGGATGACGAGTCCTTAGCGCGTGACTTGTGGTCATTCAGCTCTTTGGAAGGTTCACATCATCTTTCGAAGCTCCCAGAAACTCTGAAGCGTTCTCGCACAGTTAGAACTTAAAAAGCAGGAACAAAGAGAGGAGTGCACTTGCCTTATCAGGCCCAAGGTTACAGCCAGAGCAGAGAGAGATTTGTTTAGGGAAAGGCACAGCAAGCTGGAGCCCTTTCATGAAAAACAACGGATTACTGTCCTCTGAGTTTCTAAACAAAACCGTCCGGTCTCTGTGACCCGAGATTTCACCTTTGACACAGCAGTGAACACAGTTTAACTCTCACAGAATAACACAGCTTAAAAGCACACATCATGAAAATGACAAAAGTTATTCTTTTGATCACATCAGCCTAAAATCAAAGATAGAAATAGTCTCTTATTGGTGACTATGTTATCAGATTATAGCTAAATGAATGATTTTGTAGTAAATGTCTTGCTTTACTGAGAGGTCAGTAAAGGTCATCACTGGACAGTTCAAAAACCTTAATTTGACCCTGGGTAGGTCCACTACATTGCTAATGGAAATCCGGTCGCTACGCTCAGAGTTCGATGGATTTGGAAACAAACTGGACAACATTGATAACCGTATGGGTGAAATGACGAAGTCCATCGCCTCGCTGGAGAAAAACATAGCAGAGGTGAAGCAAAATGTTACCACCAATGCTACCAGACTGGAGGAAGCTGAAAAAAGAATTGTGTCAGCGGAGGAACTTCTAGAAGCTAGCACGGCTAATCTTGCTAAAGCTTTGAAGAAAATATCCTACCTGGAAGCTAAGACGGACGACCTGGAGAATCGAGGCCGAAGGAAGAATTTGCGTCTTTTTGGGCTCCGGGAGGGCACAGAGAGACAACGGCCATTGCTGGAATTCATACGGGAGATGCTACCGCACTGGCTGGAGACCGAGAGATCCTTCGTCATCGAGAGGGCCCATCGCACCCTGGCACCTCCGAAACCGAACCAACACAGAGCCGTTCTCATTCGTTTCCTGAACTTCCAGGATCGGGAATTTGTTTTCCGCTCGACAAAGCAACGTAACATTGAACACGATGGAAATAAACTTTTTTTTAATCAGGATCTTTCAGGGGAAACCATCAGACAACGAGCCGAGTTCGACGACATCAGGAAAGTTATGGCTGAAAAAGGAATGTTCAGAGGATTTCAGTATAATCCATGTAAAATGAAGGTCCTGCACAAGGGGTAGATAAAAATGTTTTCTTCTCCTAAGGAGGCCCAAGACTTCCTCTGCACACACGCTGAACAGGACTGACTACTGGTGTGGTGAGTGGTTCAGTTTCTAAATCAAAGAATTAACTGCTTATGATTGTTAGCTGCTTTTATATACCTTAGCTGGTATATTATCTAGTTAATACTTCACATATACATAAATCATACGCAGCTACGGAGTGACTCTTTTTATTTTAATTTTTCTTGTTAGGTAGGATATTTGCATATGTTCGTACAACGCTGTTACAATGTGTACCTGCCGGCTGGATGTGTCACATTAATACGAAATACTTTTGATTAAGCACATCTTGGAAGAGGGAATTTATGGCTATGTATGGGTTTTGCTATATTTGTGTTTTACTACGGTATGGTGTATGGTTCACGGACACCACTACTGCCTTCGAAGTGGGTTTCATAGCTCAGCTACTCCTCTTATTAGTGGATTAGCTAAGACCCCTTTATTATTCTGAGTAGGGGGGGGGGGTTTGAGTGTAATGTACTATTTTCAGGGTTTTCTGTTTTTATTTAGTCGCTTATTTTATTTTACTCACATTTTTTGTGCACTTTATGTTAACTCAGCTTTATGCATTGTCTTATTAAAAGCAAAGTATGGATAATAGCTCTTATATAAAAGTTACAAGCTGGAATGTGAGGGGACTTAGGAAACGAACTAAACTGAAACAGGTCATGAATAGGATTAAACAGCTTAAATCGAAGATAATTTTTCTTCAAGAAACACATTTAACAAATTGTGAGATAAAAGCTGTAAAGAATAGATGGCCGGGCCAGGTGATACATGCATCATATAATAATTATGCAAGAGGCGTAATTATTTTGATTCACAAAAGTATTCCATTCCATGCCTTACAAACAATAAAAGATTCAGCTGGTAGATACATAATTGTTCAGGGTAACATTTCCTCAATTACTTTAAATTTAGTGAGTGTATATGGCCCAAATGAAAATAAACCAAATTTTTTTGAGGATCTCTGTTTCTTACTATATCTACTCTTCAAGGATTTAACTTGATTGGAGGAGATTTTAATTGCACTTTAAATCCAAATAAAGACCGATCAACTGGTTCAGATGTTTATAAAGCTCAAACTAGAAAGTTAATAAGTCAATATATATTGGATATCAATAGCCTATATGCCACGGGGGGCATGACGTACTTCCGGCAAAATGCAACACCTACCGCCACTTCCGGTTCCCATCCACCTCCGTTGTTGTTAGCGTTAGCTCCTAGTAGCAAACCATGACAACGACCCGAAACGGGAAGCGGCCGCGCGCTACCGGCACTACACGTGAGTACCGTTGTGTCCGCCCACCGGTGGGAACAGCTGTTCCGCGGGGGGTTTCGGCGAACATTTATCGCGGCTATCCGTAGGGGGAACGTCGCCATAATTTTATATGGTTTTATATGTGTATAGAGTTGTTATTGGTGTGTATGCCGATGTTTTATTAATTGTATTTAGTCATTTATGTTCGTGCCTTTCCCGCTAACCGGAAGTGCGCCGTCTGTGTAATGACTGCGGAGGTGCTGGAACGGAAGCCCGTGACATATAGGCTATTTGGTGGAAGTGTGGAGAGAACAAAACCCTGATAAAATAGAATACTCTTGTTACTCGGGTATACATAAATCCCGTTCACGTATAGATTACTTTCTTATCTCAAGAGAACTTTTATCAAGGGTCAAACAATGCCAGTATGACAGCATAGTTATCAGTGATCATGCAGCTATCTCATTGTGTATTCATATAGAGAATTTTTTACATAGCCAACCTCACTGGCGGTTCCAAGCAAGATGGCTACAAGATCAAAACTTTGTTAAACTGATAAGAGAGAAGATAGATACTTATTTTGAATTAAATACGGACCAGACTTGCGCCTCAGTGAGGTGGGAAGGGTTCAAAGCATATATTCGAGGTGAAATTCTTAGTTATACAAGCCCAAAACCAGAAAAGTTGGCACGTTGTGGAAATCGCAAATAAAAACAGAATACAATGACTTGCAAATCTTTTTCAACCTATATTCAATTGAACACACTGCAAAGACCACATACTTAACGTTCGAACTGGTAAACTTTGTTATTTTTTGCAATTATTAGCTCATTTGGAATTTGATGCCTGCAACATGTTTCAAAAAAGCTGGCACAAGTGACAAAGAAGACAGAGAAATTTGAGGAATGCTCATCAAACACTTATTTGGAATATCCCACAGGTGAACATGCAAATTGGGAACAGGTGGGTGCCATGATTGGGTATAAAAGCAGCTTCCTTGACATGCTCAGTCATCCACATAGAAGGATGGGGCGAGGGTCACCACTCTGTGAACAAATGCGTGGGCAAATTGTCGAACAGTTCAAGAACAACTTTTCTCAACGAGCTATTGCAAGGAATTTAGGAATTTCACCATCTACGGTCCGTAATATCATCAAAAGGTTCAGAGAATCTGGAGAAATCACTACACGTAAGGGGCAAGGCCGAAAACCAACATTGAATGCCCGTGACCTTCGATCCCTCAGGCGGTACTGCATCAAAAACCGACATCAGTGTGTAAAAGATATCACCACATGGGCTCAGGAATACTTCAGAAAACCACTGTCAGTAACTACAGTTCGTCGCTACATCTGTAAGTGCAAGTTAAAGCTCTACTATGCAAAGCAAAAGCCATTCATCAACAAGATCCAGAAACGCCGCCGGCTTTGCTGGGCCCGAGCTCATCTGAGATGGACTGATGCAAAGTGGAAAAGTGTTCTGTGGTCTGATGAGTCCACATTTCAAATTGTCTTTGGAAACTGTGGACGTCGTGTCTTACGGACCAAAGAGGAAAAGAACCATCAGGACTGTTATAGGCGCAAAGTTCAAAAGCCAGCATCTGTGATGGTATGGGGGTGCATTAGTGCCCAAGGCATGGGTAACTTACACATCTGTGAAGGCACCATTAATGCTGAAAGGTACATACAGGTTTTGGAGCAACATATGCTGCCATCCAAGCGACGTCTTTTTCATGGACGCCCCAGCTTATTTCAGCAAGACAATGCCAAGCCACATTCTGCACGTGTTACAACAGCGTGGCTTCGTAGCAAAAGAGTGCGGGTCCTCCCCTGGCCTGCCTGCAGTCCAGACCTGTCCCCCATTGAAAATGTGTGGCGCATTATGAAACGTAAAATACGACAACGGAGACCCCGGACTGTTGAACAACTTAAGCTGTACATCAAGCAAGAATGGGGAAGAATTCCACCTGAAAAGCTTCAAAAATTGGTCTCCTCAGTTCCCAAACGTTTACTGAGTGTTGTTAAAAGGAAAGGCGATGTAACACAGTGGTAAATATGTCNCTACAGTTCGTCGCTACATCTGTAAGTGCAAGTTAAAGCTCTACTATGCAAAGCAAAAGCCATTCATCAACAAGATCCAGAAACGCCGCCGGCTTTGCTGGGCCCGAGCTCATCTGAGATGGACTGATGCAAAGTGGAAAAGTGTTCTGTGGTCTGATGAGTCCACATTTCAAATTGTCTTTGGAAACTGTGGACGTCGTGTCTTACGGACCAAAGAGGAAAAGAACCATCAGGACTGTTATAGGCGCAAAGTTCAAAAGCCAGCATCTGTGATGGTATGGGGGTGCATTAGTGCCCAAGGCATGGGTAACTTACACATCTGTGAAGGCACCATTAATGCTGAAAGGTACATACAGGTTTTGGAGCAACATATGCTGCCATCCAAGCGACGTCTTTTTCATGGACGCCCCAGCTTATTTCAGCAAGACAATGCCAAGCCACATTCTGCACGTGTTACAACAGCGTGGCTTCGTAGCAAAAGAGTGCGGGTCCTCCCCTGGCCTGCCTGCAGTCCAGACCTGTCCCCCATTGAAAATGTGTGGCGCATTATGAAACGTAAAATACGACAACGGAGACCCCGGACTGTTGAACAACTTAAGCTGTACATCAAGCAAGAATGGGGAAGAATTCCACCTGAAAAGCTTCAAAAATTGGTCTCCTCAGTTCCCAAACGTTTACTGAGTGTTGTTAAAAGGAAAGGCGATGTAACACAGTGGTAAATATGTCCCTGTGCCAACTTTTTTGCAATGTGTTGCTGCCATTGAATTCTAAGTTAATGGTTATTTGCAAAACAAAATAAAGTTTCTCCGTTCGAACATTAAATATATTGTCTTTGCATTCTATTCAGTTGAATATGGGTTGAAAAAGATTTGCAAGTCATTGTATTCTGTTTTTATTTGCGATTTGCACAACGTGCCAACTTTTCTGGTTTTGGGCTTGTACAAGCACAAAAAATAAACAACAAAAGAAACGAATGGAACTCTTGGATAAAAAAATCTAATATTTAGAACTAGAATTAAACACGGATGATGACCAAATAAAGCAGAATGAACTGTTACGTTTGAGAACTGAATATAATACATTATCTTATGAAGCAGCAGCAAAAAGTTTAATATGGTTAAAACAATCCTATTATGACCAAGGAGAGAAAGCTGGGAAACTACAGGTAGTCCCCGACTTACGAGCGAGTTCCGTCACTAGGGGGTGCTCGTAAGTCAAAAATTCGTAAGTAGGATCACATAGTAAAAAAAAATATAATATATATATATATATATATTTTTTTTTTTTTTACTTTTTTTTTTTTTAATAAATGAATACATGTACAGTACTGGACAGTCACCAAGCACTTAGCCTATCCTAACACAGTTTTTAAAGATGAAGGAATAAGTTGAATTGTCTCCCTTTCACATAAAGGGAGCAAGCTCCCTATGGAGCCTGCAGGGAGGAGGGAGACAATTCAACTGACTCCTTCATCTTTAAAAACTGTGTTAGGATAGGCTAAGTGCTTGGTGACTGTACAGTACTGTACATTTATCTATTTATTAAAAATATACAGTATATACAGTATTTTTATTTTTTATTGTTTTTTATTTATAAATAGATAAATGTACAGTACTGTACAGTCACCAAGCACTTAGCCTATCCTAACACAGTTTTTAAAGATGAAGGAGTCAGTTGAATTGTCTCCCTCCTCCCTGCAGGCTCCATAGGGAGCTTGCTCCCTTTATGTGAAAGGGAGACAATTCAACTTATTCCTTCATCTTTAAAAACTGTGTTAGGATAGGCTAAGTGCTTGGTGACTGTCCAGTACTGTACATGTATTCATTTATTAAAAAAAAAAAAAAAAAAAAAAAAAAATTTTTTTTTTTTTTTTAATGAGATGCATGCTCGTAAGTCCGGGACCTCGTAAGTCAGAGCGCTCGTAAGTCGGGGACTACCTGTACTGGCATGGAGAATTAAGAAAATACAAAGTGAAAGAGCAATTAATAGCATAAAGACCCCCTCTGGCAGGGTAACAGTAGACATGTCTGAAATTAACGATAGCTTCAGGCAATACTATGTAAAATTACATAAATCATAGTGTGCTCATGCCTAGACAGAACAGGATATATTCTTAGACCAACTTCAGTTTCAGACTCTCACAGAAGAGACAAAAAAGGAACTGGATTTAGATTTAACGGTTGAAGAAATCTCACAAGTCATACAAAGTATTAATAGTGGTAAGGCCCCTGGGCCAGATGGCTTCCCCATTGAATTTTACAAAACTTTCAAAGATAAACTTATAGTTCCACTTTTTAACATGTATGAAGAGGCATTTAGGAATGAAGTTCTCCCACCCACTTTGAGACAAGCAATGATCATACTGATATTAAAACCAAATAAACCCCCTGAAGAGTGTTCTTCATTTAGACCAATTAGCCTGATGGGAGTGGACACTAAAATATTATGTAAAGCTTTAGCAAAAAGATTATACCCCTATATCTCTCATTTAGTTCATAATGATCAAAACGGATTTGTACCAAAACGTCAAGGGTTTCACAACATAAGAACAGTCCTGAACATAATTCATGAGAAATCTGATATGAAAGATACAGCGTTATTATCACTTGATGCATGTCAGGCCTTTGATAGAATTGAATGGTCATATTTATTTAATGTTCTTCCGAGATATGGATTTGGCTGCAACTTTCTCAAATGGGTGAAGCTTTTGTATACAATTCCCGAAGCCACTGTTTGGACAAACAACTTAGCTTCTAAACCTTTCACATTAGAACGTTCCACTCGCCAGGGTTGCCCGTTATCTCCAATGTTATTTGTTCTAGCTATAGAACCCTTGGCAATGATGTTAAGAACGCGAACTGACCTGTTTGGTATCCGGCTGGGTGACCAAGAGCATAGATTGGCATTGTATGCTGATGATCTGATAGTTTTTTTAACTAGGTTATCCATTAGCATCCCCACTTTAATACAACAAATAGAGTTGTTTGGTCAGTTCTCTGGCTATAAAATAAATGATTCAAAGTCCTCTATTTTATTTTTAAATAAGGATGAAAGATTGAGCCCGGTTATACAAACCCCATTTCTAAATGCAAGGGAAGGATTTGTGTACCTTGGTGTTAGAATCACCCCGGAAATTAAAACCATTGTATCATCAAACTATGACCCTCTGGTCAGTGAAGTAAATGATTCACTAAATAAATGGATGATAATGCCTATATCAATGATTGGCCGAATAAACATGATCAAAATGAGTATATTACCAAAATTTTTGTATCTTTTTCAGACAATTCCTTTGCCCCTTCCAAAACAATTTTTTGACGGTTTGAACTCCATTTTTAATAGATTCATTTGGAACAATAAAAAACCTAGATTAAGACTGCGCCTGTTGTACCTGCCATATGAGAGAGGGGGGTTACAACTCCCTAATCTTAAATCGT
Source organism: Garcialebias charrua (assembly GCA_038048925.1). Lineage (NCBI taxonomy): Eukaryota > Metazoa > Chordata > Actinopteri > Cyprinodontiformes > Rivulidae > Garcialebias > Garcialebias charrua. The sequence continues at coordinate 8,412 of JBBPBX010045048.1, forward strand.
ATTATTGGTCCGCCCAGCTACGCGCAATCATGTTCTATTTTTCAATTGAAACACCCCCAGCATGGATAAAAATTGAACAATTAGCAACACACCTTAGATTAAACCTGTATTTGTATTCTGCAAACCCAAAGCAATTGATAAAAATGACAAAAAAAAACATTTTTAAAGAACTCAATTGATGTCTGGTATAGGACCAATCAATATATTGGAGACAACCCCTCTATTTCTTATTTTTCACCTATCTGGGGAAACAGAAACTTTAAAGCAGGAAGAGCTGATGGAGGTTTCAAAATCTGGGCAAACAAAGGTGTACAGAAATTGGCAGATCTTTATAAGGATGATAAGATTCTTACATTTGATGATGATGATGATGATGATGATGATGATGATGATGATGATGATGATGATGATGATGATGATGATGATGATGATGATGATGATGATGATGATGATTTATTTGTTTTCTCAGGGACAGTGCACAACAATACATTGACCTACAAAAACAGGAAAGATGCATTGTGCCAGGTTATAGTAATAATACTAATTTCCGCCTGTAGTCCCCGGACAGGTTGATGTTTAACAAGAGTAACGGATTTTTGTAAGTGGATGAGAAAACCATTAAACACAAATACAGACACAATATATACATACATATCATACCTCGCCCCTCAAATATACCATACATAAAAAACTTTCAAAATTTCACCAGTTCTCTCACACACACACGCACTACCAGTTTGTTCACATACACACACACACACACACACACACACACACACACACACACACACACACACACATACACATCATATATACATAATCACACTTCTTCAAACAAACCTACAAACTGTACTTTCACTCACACACAGTCATCACTGGTGGGTGCAAACCTGCTTTGATAAAAGCCATTTCCTTGTCAGATGTGCAAACGTTGGGAAACTTGTACATTTTATAATCTCATTAGGCAGAATATTCCACTGACTCATGGCAACAACAGAAAAGACGGATTTAGCAAAAGAGGTCCTACATTTAGGGATGCTGCACTCTCCTCTAGAGGTCGCCCTTGTGACTCGAGTTGTTTTATCTGAGTTCAATATGACAAACCTTCTTAGAGGAGGAGCAGCCATACCATGGATTTGAGCAGTTATGTCAAATATATAACATTCCAAAGAAACACTTTTACAAGTATTTACAGATTAAACATTTCATTACGTCAAAACATAAACTAGTTGAATCCAGACTACCACTATCATACCTAGAAAATATTGTACTAGAAAATTTGGAGAAGAGGGGTCATGTTTCATTTTACGCAGCTTTAATAAGGCATGATAAGGAATCCACCGTAGATAGGTTGGACGCATGGCGAGCTGATATCCAAGATGAGATACAGGCGGAGGACTGGGAAACTGCATGCTTAAAAGCCCAAAAGCAATCAATTAATACAAGGATGAAACTCCTCCAATACAAGTGGTTGATGAGAACGTATATAACTCCAGTCAAACTGAACTGCTGGGCACCTAACATTCCAGATAACTGCTGTAAGTGCTTGGTTGGAAAGGGTACTCTTTTTCACTGTGTATGGGAGTGTCCAAAAATACAGCAATATTGGAACATAATAACGCAAACTTTGTCAAAGATCATTGGAGTGAATGTACCTGCTGAGCCTAGAATGTGTGTTTTAGGTATCTACCCAGAGATTTGTGTTTTTAGTTCCAGACAGTTAAAACTGATTGACTTTGGACTCCTGCAGGCCAGGAGATTAATATCTCTGCACTGGAAAAAAATGGACATACCGACAAACCACATGTGGGTAAAGGAAATGGCATCATGTATGACTCTGGAGCGACTCACTTATGTTGTCAGAGGAAAGGGAGCAAAATTTGAGGAAGCATGGTCACCTTTGACCAAGTTTCTGAAACAATACAAAGGACATTAAGAGAAATGTGTAGATTGCTGAGGTTTTATTTTGTTTGTTTTATTTTATTTATTTTTTATTTTTTATTTTTATTTTTATTTTAATTTAATGTTAATTTATGTATACATTATATATTTCTTTTTTTTTCTTTTTTTATTATATTAGCTTACTTTGGGGATTAAGTTACTTAACGTGAATCTTATGTTATACATATTGTTGTCACTTGTTTCACTTCTGTTATAAAAATTCAATAAATATAATGTTAAAAAAAAAGTGAATGTTACATTAACAATAACAGATGACTTACCCTATACAAGTAGTCCCCGACTTACGAGCGCTCGTACTTACAAGGTCCCGGACTTACGAGTATGCATCTCATTAAAAAAAAAATATATATATATTTTTTTTTTTACTTTTTTTTTATTATAAATGAATACATGTACAGTACTGGACAGTCACCAAGCACTTAGCCTATCCTAACACAGTTTTTAAAGATGAAGGAATGAGTTGAATTGTCTCCCTTTTACATAAAGGGAGCTAGCTCCCTTTATGGGAATGGAGCCTGCAGGGAGGAGGGAGACAATTCAACTGACTCCTTAACTGTGTTAGGATAGGCTAAGTGCTTGGTGACTGTACAGTACTGTACATTTATCTATTTATAAATAAAAAACAATAAAAAAATAAAAATACTGTATATACAGTACTGTATATTTTTAATAAATAAATGTACAGTACTGTACAGTCACCAAGCACTTAGCCTATCCTAACACAGTTTTTAAAGATGAAGGAGTCAGTTGAATTGTCTCCCTCCTCCCTGCAGGCTCCACCAAGGAAAGGGAAAGGGAGACAATTCAACTCATTCCTTCATCTTTAAAAACTGTGTTAGGATAGGCTAAGTGCTTGGTGACTGTCCAGTACTGTACATGTATTCATTTATAAAAAAAAAAATATATATATATATATATATATATATATTTTTTTTACTATGTGATCCTACTTACGAATTTTTGACATACGAGCGCCCCCTAGGGACGGAACTCGCTCGTAAGTCGGGGGCTACCTGTACATTGACACCACCCACTCAGAAGACACCGATTATCTATTATAATGTAAATGGAGAACAAATACATTTTCCTTTTCAAGGTTTCCAGCCAAGATTAGACTTTTTTTTGTTTTGTTTTTTTGTTTTCAGAGTCTGCCACGGTCTGTATAATTTTATTAATTTTTCAACTTAGATATTGTTCCATAAAAGAACAAAAGGGGGAAATTGTGGAAAGAAAAATTAATTATACACTGTTTGTTTTATTTCTTTATTGTCCTATTACTTATAAAACATATTGTTTGAGCTTGAACTTCTCTGCTCGAACTGACTGAACTCCTTTTGTTCGAACTGACTGAACTCATGAACTGTTGAAACCCTCTGCCTTTCTGTGCAGCAGGAGAATGTTATTCCTTCCCTCCTCATGTCATAGAATGATCTGTGGTCTTCTTTTTCTGCTGAACAAGATGCTCTGTGGTTGCAATGCCTACCATGATAGCATTCTTATGAGGCCCTGTGGTTACAATGCCTGCCATAGAGACACATTCCTAGGAAGAAAGACAAACAGCCTGTGGTTGGGAAACGAGTTCAACATCTGTTAAAACAAGAACGTGGACTGACTGAAACCTCCTTATTCAGGGAAATGTTATTTTGCAAAGCTAAACTGGTTCCAAGAGAACTATCGTACGAAACCAACTGTTTCTGAGAATGTTATTGTAAAACTCATCTGTCAGCTATTTTCCACCGCAGCTGTTTTCCTACACTATGATTTGAGGTTGTGAAACTCCCGGATGACATGCGAAAGCGGGTATAAAAAGGAAGACATCGAGAAACACTTTTCAGAGCAGCTCAAAACAGCCTCGTGTCTTGTACTCTATGTCTGCCTCCGCTTTGCAAAGGAGAATTAAAATACTTTATACTTTTTAAACCTTGTTTCAGTCTCAGTTTTCTCTTAAGGATTTTCCATCAACACCGGGAGGTCAGTCAGGGTCATCCACAGATGGCGTTGTGCGATGACCACCTCTGCCATGCATCTGCCTTGTGCAATGGCTTCTGTCCCCATCATGCGGAGCACAAAGTCTGTTGCCCTGCGGGCCTCCTCCAACACGTCGGTGGCAGCCTGCTTGTCTGTCGTTACCTGGAGCTCCTGTAGTTTTTCAGCTAGGTACGCTTGTATCATGGCGGACGCGTTCATCGCGCGCCGCAAGGCCTTGAGCCCTGTAGCATTTCTCGAGCTGAGAAGCCAAGACTCGGAAGGCTTTGCTGGGCAGAGCCGGTTTTATCCCGGATGACCTGGGAGCAAAATGAGAAGCCAACGTGTCCTCCATTTGAGGCACAT
>JBBPBX010045050.1:0-18341 GCA_038048925.1 Garcialebias charrua
GAGGTGGAACATCTGGAGAGCTGGTGCAAAGAGAATAATCTTCACATGAATGTGAAGAAGACAAAGGAGATGATTGTGGACTTCAGAAGGAACAAACACACCCACACCCCACTGAACATAAGTGGATCTGCAGTGGAAGTGGTCTCCAGCTACAAATACTTGGGTGTACACTTGAATGATAACCTCAGCTGGAGCAACAACACCACCAGCCTGATCAAGAAAGGTCATCAGAGACTCTACTTCCTCAGACGGCTGAGACGAGCTGGTCTGAGCAGCCCAGTCCTCACCTCCTTCTACAGGTGTGCAGTGGAGAGCATCCTGTGCTCCAGCATCAACGTGTGGCATGGAGGCTGCACAGTTGCAGAGAGGAAAGCTCTACAGAGAGTGGTGAAGGCTGCACAGAAGATGTTGGAGTCAGTCTCCCCACCATCACAGACATTTACACCTCCAGATGCAGGAAAAGAGCCACCTGCATCATGAAAGACCCCACTCACCCAGCACACACTCTTTGCCCCACTCCCCTCAGGACGGAGGTTGAGGAGCATCAAATGTAGAACCACTAGACTGAGGAACAGCTTCTACCCTGAGGCTGTTAGACTCATGAATAAATAAATAATAAGAATAATCACTGCAAAATATCACATCATGCTGATGCTGATCTGTTTTCTTGTTGCTGTGTTCATCTGTGACCATCTGCTCATACAGACTCAACTTTAATTACAGCAACCTTAAAGGGATTGTGACATGATTTTTTTACTATTCATAAAATTGCTCAAAATATATATATTTTATCATTTAAATATGTTTGTTTTTGCAAACAAAATGATAAATCACTTTAATTTTGCTTTAAAAGTGATTTTGAACTTCAAGCCGTGTTTAATCATGGGAAATCCGATTACACTCGAACGCACCATATGTGATGTCACACTGGGCAGAGGGCTGTGGTGTCTTTAATAGCGGACAATTTAAAACTGGACGAATTTAGCAATCTATGTGAAGATTTGAGCTATTTGTCTTCATTTTGGGAAGCAGAAAATAGTTTGGGTGATGGAACAAGAAACAACAGGATCTAATTTAGGTCTGATTCTGTATCAGACTTCCTTCATGTCGAGCTGCTCATACCTGCGCACTGTGACAAGCCCAGAGCTCTGCCCGGTGTGACATCACAGATGGTGCGTTCGTGTGTAATGGGATTTCCCATGATTAAACACGGCTTGAAGTTCAAAATCACTTTTAAAGCAAAATTAAAGTGATTTATCATTTTGTTTGCAAAAACAAACATATTTAAATGATAAAATATATATATTTTGAGCAATTTTATGAATAGTAAAAAAATCATGTCACAATCCCTTTAAAGCGCAGTGGTACATAACCATTCAGTAAAGACAAATTAAGTAGATCCAACATGTGGACATTAATTAGGGGAAATACCTCTTTAAACAGTCTGGTTGGGATGGGATCTAGCAGACATGTGGATGGTTTGGATGAGGTAATTATTTTTGACAGTTCAGAGAGTTCAACAGGACAAAAACAGTCCAAACACAAATCAGGCTCTAGTGAAATGTTTAAAGTTTTCTCATTTGACAGGGGACTAGGGATAGTAGAAGGAAGGATGGTTTGAATTTTTTCTCTAATTGAAATAATTTTATTTATAAATAATAATTTATTGGGCAGCACGGTGGCACAACTGGTAGAGCTGCTGCCTCTCAGCGAGAAGGTTGCCGGTTCAAATCCCGGTCCGGGGCCTTTCTGGGTGGAGTTTGCATGTTCTCCCCGTGCATGCGTGGGTTTCCTCCGGGTACTCCGGTTTCCTCCCACAGACCAAAAAACATGCATGTTAGGCTGATTGGTGACTCTAAATTGACCCTAGGTGTGAGTGTGAGAGTGGATGGTTGTTTGGTGTGAGTGAAACAGGTCCCTCTTGTAAATGAGTCCTCGTGACTCAACGAGGCTAGCCTGTATAAATAAAGGTTGAATGAATAAAGAATCTCATCAAGCCATCACTGCTTAGGGATACCCATATTTTCCGGTGTATAGGTCGCACCTTTTTATGGTTTTCTCAAGGCCTGCGACCTATACACCAGTGCGACCTATATATGGCTTGTTATCACTTTCGGCAAAACAAATTTTTAAATCCAGCTCATTTCACAATTACGTTCATTTATTAAGGAAAAGTTCAGCTCAGACACATATTTGCTATAATTTTTATCAAACAAATAATTGTTTTTAAGTGTTAATCTTCTTAAAAGCCTTGCTGTGCGCTCCTGTGGCAGACATTTGCAGCAGAGCTAAACGTAGGTGCGACCTATACACCAGTGCGACCTATCTAGGGATTTTTCCAATCTATTGGTAATAACTGGATGATGCGACCTATACACAGGTGCGACCTATACACCAGAAAATACTGTACATGGTTCAACAGAGATGTGCTGGTGAAGATTCTCAGTCATCCAGGACATGATAAAATCATGATAAATCATGATAAGATTTTTGCTTCTTTTTTTTTTTTTTTGCTTTGTTTTGTTTTATTTTTTGAATGTCCAGAGGACCAGACTTAGCTTTTTTAGATTTTTCTAACTGGATTATTGAGCATGCATCAGGGTAAAAATAAAAAAATGTTCAATACAGACACAACTGGACTTTATTTGTAACAGAAGACGTTTTGCTCTTCATCTGAGGAGCTTTCTCAATTCAAAGAGCAGAGAGTGTGTGGTTCAGTTTTTAAAGGCTGAGATAAGATACACACATACCTATGTACATTGACAAATCACACCTCACACCTTAACAGTAGGCGTTTCTTAAGGTCTTTGTTAGTCTAATTCCCAGATGAAGCTCCTCCCATCAAGTGTGAAAACTGGCTGGGAATCAGTCCTGAGCTGCATTATACGTTTTTGAAAGTTGGAATCTGAGACCTCCTCCCCTGTTGAGACAGAAAAGGAGACAGTGTTTTCATGTAAACTTATTTATTTTTTGTTTGTTTGTTTGTTTATTACTCCAATAAACATTGAAACACTAATGTTTCGAGAGGTTGTTCTGGTGTAAACGGCCGGGGCCTTGTAGGTAGATCGCTTTGACTTGGTAATTTTAAAAGAAGTTGAAAAAGTGTGGAAAGTCCTGATTTAGAGTCACCAACCAGTCTAATGCATGGTTTTGGTCTGTGGGAGGAAACTGGAGTACCCGGAGAAAACCCATGCAACACGGAGAGAACATGCCAACTCCACCCAGAAAGGCCCCGGGACATGATTGGATCTGGTATCTGTCTCGCTGAGAGGCAGCAGCTCTACCAACTGAGCTACCATTCTGCCCCTAAAGACTAATGGCTAAAATAGTGCAGCCCGGGAAATAGTTAGCCTCATAGGCCACAATACTGTAATGAGTTATTTTATTTATTTATTTAAATAACTGGGGTTCTTATGTGGCAACACGGTGGTGCAACTGTTAGGAGCTGCTGTCTCTCAGCGAGCAGGTCCCTGGTTCAAATCCTGGTCTGGGGGCCTTTCTGGGTGGAGTTTGCATGTTCTCTCTGTGCATGCGTGGGTTTTCTCCGGGTACTCCGGTTTTCTCCCACAGACCAAAAACATGCATGTTAGACCAGGGGTCTGCAGCCTGTGGCTCTGGAGCCACATGTGGCTCTTTGGTCCCTCTGCAGCAGCTCTTTCAAGCTTTGACCAAAACTGAAATAAAACTGAATTTATTACCGTAGTTATAACAACTACAAGGGCTAGTTTTAGTGTTTTACCTCGAATTTATTTTGCAAATATATGAATACTAGAAACATTACAAGGAGTAAAACATACTAAATTTCACTTTGTGCTTTATTTCTTCAAATAGGATATGTAATTTTTCTACAATAAAAAAAATCACATAAGAATGCATAGTTTATTGTTTTAGTTTTAGAAACTGGGCAAAAACTATATTATTTTTTCCTTCTTTACAAGAATCTCATCTTTTATTTTGTCTTAAAGTGTAAAAAAGTCAATAAATGTTAAAAATCATTAGATTAATTCATTCAACCTTTATTTAGACAAGTTAATCCCATTGAGCCTCGAGGACTCATTTACAAGAGAGACCTGATATTAATAAAGACTGATGACAACAGTGGATAACGATGAAAACAACAGACAATCATAAAAATGGCATACAGATTTTTTTAGTTTTACAAAATCACCCCTACTGTCCAGAAAAGCCCCTCCAACAAACTTAAAGTGGTCTGTGGGCCCCCAGTTGAGAATCACAGTTGTAGCAGGTATTGTGGCTCCGGACACATTTAATTTAGTGAACAAATGGGCAGAAATGGCTCTTTTGATCGTAAAGGTTGCAGACCCTTGTGTTAGACTGATTGGTAACTCTAAATTGTCCCACAGTGATTGCTGGACATGGGCATCGTCGACCCCTGTGACCCAAAAATAGAAGAAGCGTGTAAAAGATAATGGAGGCTGGATGGGTTCTTAATGTGCAGTATTTTATTTCCAGTGAAGACAGGTTAAACAAAACCGTCTCTCACTCTTGTTCAACAACCAGAACAGACTTATGATGAACTTTTGGTAACCACAGATGAAATGTGGCAAGTTTCCAGAATAACAGAAAATACACAGAAGAAATAAACAAAAAGAAATACGGCAGTGGCTTTAACCTCAGCTCACTCTACAGTACATGCTGGAGTACAGATGATGTCACATCTTATTCTCACACGGGAAATGGCTGCCCTGTGCCACACATGCAGGCCTCTGATTTTCTGCCAGAATTAGCACCTTATGACTAATTACAGTTCATCTCCCAGTGTAGTAGAGCAAACAGGAAGTCCCAAGATGCATTTTATACCCAGTCTTTGGAATACAGTAATAGATTTTAAGCACTACTGCCCTCTGGTGGCCAAATTTTACAACAATAGTGACCAACTATATGAACATATTTAAGTGTGCAAAATATGCAGATAACAAGTAAAATGGCATAAACAAAACAAAATTACTCGATAACATTTCTGCTGTAATAAAAAATAAAAGTAAATCAACACCTCAATACCTTAAACAGGATACCCTGATGCATGCTCAATAATCCAGGTAGAAAAATCCAAAAAAGCTAAGTCTGGTCCTCTGGACATTCAAAAAACAAAACAAAACAAAGCAAAAAAAAAAAAACTGTAGAAACGTTTCGTCTTTCGTCCGAAAGACTTCCTCAGTCTGAGAAGCTGAGTTCAGCTCAGTCTTATAAAGAGCACCCTCTCACAGTGGATCAACCAGTTGGCTGATGACAGCCGAAACCAGCTGCTCACATGATCTTAAACAGGATAGTTATTCAACTAAATTGGAAAAAATTGGGCAGCACGGTGGCACAACTGGTAGAGCTGCTGCCTGTCTCAGTGAGCAGGTCCAAGGTTCAAATCCCGGTCCGGGGGCCTTTCTGGGTGGAGTTTGCATGTTCTCTCCGTGCATGCGTGGGTTTTCTCCGGGTACTCCGGTTTCCTCCCACAGTCCAAAAACATGCATGTTAGGCTGATTGGTAACTCTAAATTGACCCTGGGTGTGAGTGAGACAGGTCCCTCTTGTAAATGAGTCCCTGTGGCTCAACGAGGTAGCCTGTATAAATAAAGATTGAATGAATGAAAAAATATAAATCTACCACTCGGCTACATTAGCAAAGTGGTAATTAAAAGTAAAAAATAAGCTTGCTAGCAAATAAAAGAATCAACAGTATGGCTAGAAGCTAAAAGCATGAAAAGACTGGCTAAAAGTAACAAATGATTAGCTAAACACCAGACGTAGAACTGTGTTTGTAAACCAAAAGTAGCTTCAGAAGCTAGAAATAGAGCAAGTTTTTCAATTCAGCATTTTTTTTATAAAGAAAGTCTTTTTATAGTTTATTTTTTATTTTTTTAGAAGATAAACATACACAAATAAAACAGAACAAAACAACAGAACACAATCCTCTCCCACCTCATCCCTCCTACACCGGACCAGTAACACATACACAGATAATCTATGCAGGCATTGACAAGTTCTCAACAAATGACAGAAAAGGCTGCCAGGTGTCCCAGAATCTTCCTGCAGAACTCTTCATCTGATTTTTCCCCAGATGGATATGGTACATAACCTCTCTTATCCATTGTATATACGATGGGGGGCAGGCGGGGGGTCCTTCCAATTACACAAAATGAGCCTCCTAGCCAGAAGAGTGCCAAAGGTGCACTGCTCACATCCTTCTTGCTGAAGGACGTCTCCACAGGGACACCCCGAACAGTGAGATAAGAGATGATGGGTGAACAGTTTTGTCACATATCCCAGAGAAGGTGTCAAAAATCCATTTCAAATTTTAAAGAGACAAATGTATTTAAAGGAGCTGAAAATATCTTAGTGCATTTTTATAGAAAGGCTATTTGTAAATAAAGTGAAATGTTCTGAGAAGAACTCAAGTTAAAAAAAAAATCTGTTACAGTCCAATCTCCTGAATGCCATGAACATGTTGACTTATGAATGGCTAAAATAACTAAAAGAATGCAGAAATAAACCATATTTTAAACATGCTGCAAAATATAAAAAAGGAAAACATTTTAACTGCTGTACCTGAACTTTGACCTCCTGTACTCTGACCTGATTTATGTTTGGACTGTTGATATAATAACATAATATTATGTGTTCTCACATAAAATCTCATATATCAATATATCAATACTGTAATGAGAGAGACAGAGAGAGAGAGAGAGAGAGAGAGAGAGAGAGACAGAGAAGAGAGACAGAGAGAGAGAGAGAGAGAGAGAGAGAGAGAGAGAGAGAGAGAGAGAGAGAGAGAGAGAGAGAGTCTTTATTGTCATTTGCACCACATGTGGAACATGTGATGAAACGAGATTATGTACACAGGGTCCCAGTTACATCCAACAATAAAAAGTATAAGAATGCAGAAATAGTATAAAAAGTATAAGAAAAACAGTAAAAACATCTAAGAAAAACATCAACTAACAATACACTAAGCACTAATATCATAGAAAACATTACTCCAAACAGCAGCACGAACATGAGTCTGTATGAGCAGATGGGCACGAATGGACACAGCAACAAGAAACAGATCAGCAGCAACATTATGTGATTATCCTGATTATTTATTTATTCATGAGTCTAACAGCCTCAGGGTAGAAGCTGTTCCTCAGTCTAGTGGTTCTACACTTGATGCTCCTCAACCTCCGTCCTGAGGGGAGTGGGGCAAAAGTGTGTGCTGGGTGAGTGGGGTCCTTTCATGATGCAGGTGGCTCTCTTCCTGCATCTGGAGGTGTAAATGTCTGTGATGGTGGGGAGACTGACTCCAACATCTTCTGTGCAGCCTTCACCACTCTCTGCAGAGCTTTTCTTTCTGCAACTGTGCAGCCTCCATGCCACACGTTGATGCTGGAGCACAGGATGCTCTCCACTGCACACCTGTAGAAGGAGGTGAGGACTGGGCTGCTCAGACCAGCTCGTCTCAGCCGTCTGAGGAAGTAGAGTCTCTGATGACCTTTCTTGATCAGGCTGGTGGTGTTGTTGCTCCAGCTGAGGTTATCATTCAAGTGTACACCCAAGTATTTGTAGCTGGAGACCACTTCCACCACTGATCCACTTATGTTCAGTGGGGTGTGGGTGTGTTTGTTCCTTCTGAAGTCCACAATCATCTCCTTTGTCTTCTTCACATTCATGTGAAGATTATTCTCTTTGCACCAGCTCTCCAGGTGTTCCACCTCCTGTCTGTAGCTGGACTCATCATTGTTTGTGATGCATCCCACCACCGCTGTATCATCTGCAAACTTAACAATATGACAGCCTGGATGTGTGGCTGTACAATCATATGTGAGCAGAGTGAACAGAAGAGGGCTCAGCACACATCCTTGAGGAGAGCCAGTGCTGAGGGTTATGGTGGAGGAGGAGAAGTTGTGGATCTTCACGGACTGTGGTCTGTTTGTTAAGAAGTCTAGTACCCAGTTACAAATGGAGGGGCTTAGTCCAAGTGTAGATAGTTTGTCTATCAGAGTTTGGGGGATCATGGTGTTGAAGGCAGATGTGAAGTCCACAAAGAGCAGACGCACGTATGAGTCCTTCTGATCCAGGTGGGTGAGAGCAGTGTGGACCACAGAGGAGATGGCGTCCTCTGTTGATCGGTTCTCACGGTATGCATATTGATGAGGGTCCTCGTTGATGTTGACGGTTGTCTTGATGTGGGACATGACCAGTTTCTCAAAACATTTAGCGACTATCGGGGTGAGGGCCACCGGTCTATAGTCATTCAGACCAGTCACTGTGGAGCTCTTTGGGACTGGGATGATGGTGGCGGTCTTCAGGCAGGTGGGAACTGACTCCAGGGCAAGTGAGGTGTTAAAGATGTCGGTCAGCACATCACAGAGCTGATCGGCACATTCTTTTAGCATTTTCCCGGGGATGTTGTCCGGTCCAGTTGCTTTGTGAGGGTTGATCCTCCTGAGACTACTCCACACTTCTGCTGCGGTCACGCTGAGACATAGGCGTAATTTACACGGGGGATGGGGGGGATTTAACCCCCTCAATAATTGGATCCAGTCAATATAACCCCCCCAAAAAATGGCATCATTCATTTCAAGCTCCCGGATTAACTGGAGGTGCGCGCGGAGGAGGAGCGAGCGCGACTGCTCTCTCTCTGCCTTCAAAGCTGCCGTTCGCCCCCCCTTCCTCCTCCCCCCTCCAGCAGCAGCAGGGGACACATTCCTGTGCCTCTGTCACTAGCCTCGCGAGAACTGCCCCCTGCAGTAGCCTCGGTGGCAGTTCTCGCGATGTTACTGCTGGCAGCGGGAACACAAACCCGGAAAAACACAGAGATGAATGTAACGAGAGAGAAGGCGTCCCTGCCAAAAAAGTTAAGACTTCGTGTAAATATCTTGAAAAATGGGACAGCGAATTTACTTTCCTAAAGAAGAGTAGGGTGGGGCACAATTACGCGTTTTTTAAGATTTGTAACTGCGACTTTAGTGTCTCTCATGGGGGAAGGAACGATGTCCGTCAGCATGAAAAATCCGTCAAGCACAAAGGTAGGCCTATCAGATTGTGATCACATAACTGGTTTGAAAGAGGCTGATAGGTAGTTATTTTAGATTTCTTGTAAACCTGTCTTAAAATGTAAGGGGTCCTGGACTTTGGTTGGGCTAGTGCAGGGGTCTGCAACCTGCGGCTCTGGAGCCACATGCGGCTCTTTGGTCCCTCAGCAGTGGCTCTTCCAAGCTTTGATCAAAACTAACTTTAAACTGAATTTTATTTGTTCTTATAACAACAAAAAGGGCTAGTTTTAGCAGTTTTTCCTGTCATTTCCTTTGCAAATGTGTGAATACTAGAACTAATAGAATGAGTAAAACATAAGTTAACTTTATTTATTTGAAGTAGGATATTTAATTTTTCCACGATTAAAATAATTTACCTAGACCTGCATAGTTCATTATTTTATTTTTTAATTGGGAAAGATCACATTATTTTTCCTTCTTTATGATAATCTGGTCTTTTTTAGTCTTAAAATGTAAAAATATCAACAAATCATTAGATATTTTCAGCTTTACAATGGCCAGAAAACTACAGGTCAGAAAATTGTCCTTTAACAAACTTAAAGTGGTCTGTGGGCCACCAGTTGAGAATCCCAGTTGTAGCAGGTATTGTGGCTCCGGAAACGTTTAATTTAGTGAACAAAGGGGCAGAAATGGCTCTTTTGATCATAAAGGTTGCAGATCCCTGGGCTAGTGGGATGGCTCGGCGTACCCGGCAGAAAATTTCCTTTATTTTTAAATCCAAAACTTGACAGGTATGATGCAGGGTTTTACTCTGCTCTTGTCATATTATGGCTGTATTTGAATCATTTGTTGTAATTTTTCCTAGTTAAACCGTAGTGAACCAGGTAAATACACACTCTTTGAAAATTGTGAAATTGAGGTATGTTATATAATAAATCTTAAAAATGTAAAATATGTGTTATGGCTGAAAAAAATGCAGAAAAATAGTGAGTTTTTTTCTTACTTGTTGAACCTATGTGGAACAAAAAAGGAGCAGAATAAATACAGAGAAAACAGGAAAGTTAAGTAAATCACAGTAAATCACAGTAAAAGCATTACAATATATTTTAACCCTAAAATATCCTGAATCATAAAAAAAGTTATTTATTCGATAAATAAATAGGTAGATAGCATAACCCCCCCAATGTTAGACCTAAAGTTACGCCCTTGCGCTGAGATGCTCTTCATCTGGTGCTGGGTAGTCTGTTTGGGTCTTCCAAAGCGTGCATAAAACTTGTTGAGGGCATCAGGCAGAGATGGATCTTTGGGGCATTGTTCACTCCTCCCTTTATAATCTGCTATGCACTTAATGCCCCTCCACATGCTCCTTGGGTCTTGTGAGATGAACTGACCCTCAATCCTCTGTGCATACCGGTATGTTGCCTTGGCCCTCTTAATGCCAGCAACCAGCTCTTTCCTAGTCCTTCTCAGCTTCTCTAAGTTTCCAGACTTGAAGGAAGTGTTCCTGGCTGCCAGCAGGGTGCGAACTTCTGGATTCAGCCAAGGTTTTGTGTTGGGGTAGCATTTAACATATTTTTTGATGGAGACGTTTTCAGAGCATGTGCTGATGTACCCAGTACTGAGGAAGTGTACTGGTCAAGATCAACCAATCCTCCTAATGTATCATCATATCAATATATCATAATGAGAGTGGTGGCAAAGAGGTTAGAGAAGGTGAGCCTGTGATTGGAAGATCGCTGGTTCAACTCCTGGTACCGTCAACATCAAAATAAATGTAGGTGGTATAGGTAAAACAACCACACCTGCCTCCACTCTCATTGGCCCCACTCTGGGCCCTTGAGCAAGGCCCTTAACCCCCATTAACTCCTCCCCCAGGTGCCCTAGATAGCAGCTCTCTTTTCCACACAGACGGCTATGGTAGCTCAGTGGTCTGTGGTTGAGTCAGGAAGGACATCTGGCGTGATAAAAAAAAAATCTGAGTCTTCGTGCGAGTTAGTGCGCTGTGGTGACCCCTGAAGAAGGGAGCAGCTGAAAGAAGAAAAAAATCAATATATCATATCTTACATAATATGGGGCTGGTTCATGCATTTGTCACGTCTAGGGTGGACAATTGTATTTGTTTATTATCTGGGTGTCCAAAAACGTCTTTAAAAGTCTTCAGTTGATCTGCAGTGCTGCTGCCAGAGTCTTGACTGGAGTTAATAAGAGTGATCATATCTCTCCAGGTTTAGTTTCTCTCCATTGTCTCCCTGTCAAACTCAGAGATGAATTCAAAATCTTGCTTCTAAACTACAAAGCTCTCAACAACCTAGCTCCATCTTATATTACAGATCTTATTGTTCCATAGTTTCCTAAAAGAGCACTTCGCTCAAACCCAGCAGGTCAAAGCAGATAGCCAATTGTCCTGAGCCTGGTTCTGCTAAAGGTTTCTTCCTCATGAGGGAGTTTTCCTTTCCACTGTCGCCTTCGTGCTTGCTCAAGATGAGAGTTCTGTGATGGAGTTAAAGCCATAGCAGTCTGCTCCTCAGATAAATAATGTTAAATTATTATTTTTATATATGAATGTTTCTGTTCAGTGCCCTGAAATGACGTTTGTTATGACTTGGCGCTATATAAACTTAAAAGAATTGACCTTTAAACTCATGCATTCTGACCATTAAGCCATTGTACTTTGACCTTTAACCTCCTGTTCTCTGAACTTTAACATCCCATACACTGACTTCTAACCTCCTGGACTCTGACCATGAACCTCCTGGACTCAGACCTTTAACTGCCTGTATTTGACCTTAAACCTCCTGTACTCAGTCCTTTAACCTCCTGTACTCACCTTTAACCTCATGTACTCTGACATTTAACCTCCTGTATTCTGATCTTTAACCTCCTGGACTCATACCTTTAACTGCCTGTTCATTGACCTTTAACCTCCTGGACTCTGCCTGCCTGTAACCTCCTGTACTCTGACCTTTAACCTCCTGTACTCACCTTTAACCTCCTGTACTCTGACATTTAACCTCCTGTATTATGACCTTTAATCTCCTGGACTCAGACCTTTAACTGCATGTACTTTGACCTTTAACCTCCTGGACTCTGCCTGCCTGTAACCTCCTGTACTCTGACCTTTAACCTCCTGTACTCACCTTTAACCTCCTGTACTCTGACATTTAACCTCCTGTATTCTGACCTTTAACCTCCTGGACTCAGACCTTTAACTGCCTGTACTTTGACCTTTAACCTCCTGTGCTCTGACCTTTAACATCCCATACTCTGACTTCTAACCTCCTGGACTCTGACCTTTAACTGCCATACTTTGACCTTTAACCCCCTGTGCTCTGACCTTTAACATCCCATACTCTGACTTCTAACCTCCTGGACTCTGACCATGAAACTCCTGGACTTAGACCTTTAACTGCCTGTACTTTGACCTTTAACCTCCTGTATTCTGACCTTTATCCTCCTGTATTCAGACCTTTAACCTCCTGTACTCAGACCTTTAACCTCCTGTACTCTGCCCTTTATCCTCCTGTACTCAGACCTTTAACCTCCTGTATTATGACCTTTAACCTCCTGGACTCAGACCTTTAACTGCCTGTACTTTGACCTTTAACCTCCTGTGCTCTGACCTTTAACATCCCATACTCTGACTTCTAACCTCCTGGACTCTGACCATGAACCGCCTGGACTTAGACCTTTAACTGCCTGTACTTTGACCTTTAACCTTCTGTATTCTGACCTTTATCCTCCTGCACTCAGACCTTTAACCTCCTGTACTCAGCCCTTTAACCTCCTGTACTCTGACCTTTATCCTCCTGTACTCAGACCTTTAACCTCCTGTACTCAGACCTTTAACCTCCTGTACTCTGACCTTTAAAATCCTGCATTCTGACCTTTAACCTCCTGTACTCAGACATTTAACCTCCTGTATTATGACCTTTAACCTCCTAGACTCAGACCTTTAACCTCCTGGACTCTGCCTTTAACCTCCTGGACTCAGACCTTTAACTACCTTTACTTTGACCTTTAACCTCCTGGACTCTGCCTTTAACGACTGTACTCTGACCTTTAACCTCATGTACTCACCTTTAACCTCCTGTACTCACCTTTAATCTCCTGTACTCTGACATTTAACCTCCTGTACTCACCTTTAACCTCCTGGACTCAGACCTTTAACTGCCTTTACTTTGACCTTTAACCCCCTGGACTCTGCCTTTAACATCTGTACTCTGACCTTTAACCTCATGTACTCACCTTTAACCTCCTGTACTCACCTTTAACCTCCTGTACTCAGACCTTTAACCTCCTGTACTCTGACCTTTAACTCCTGTACTCTGACCTTTAACCTCCTGTACTCTGACCTTTAACCTCCTGTACTCTGACATTTAACCTCCTGGACTCAGACCTTTAACCTCCTGTACTCACATTTAACCTCCTGTACTCTGACCTTTAACCTCCTGTACTCTGACCTTTAACCTCCTGTACTCTGATATTTAACCTCCTGGACTCAGACCTTTAACCTCCTGTACTCACCTTTAACCTCCTGGACTCAGACCTTTAACTGCCTGTACTTTGACCTTTAACCTCCTGGACTCACCTTTAACTTCCTGTACTCTGACACTTAACCTCCTGTATTCTGACCTTTAACCTCCTGGACTCAGACCTTTAACTGCCTGTACTTTGACCTTTAACCTCCTGTGCTCTGACCTTTAACATCCCATACTCTGACTTCTGACCTCCTGGACTCTGACCTTTAACTGCCTGTACTTTGACCTTTAACCCCCTGTGCTCTGACCTTTAACATCCCATACTCTGACTTCTAACCTCCTGGATTCTGACCATGAACCTCCTGGACTTAGACCTTTAACTGCCTGTACTTTGACCTTTAACCTCCTGTATTCTGACCTTTATCCTCCTGTACTCAGACCTTTAACCTCCTGTACTCAGACCTTTAACCTCCTGTACTCTGCCCTTTATCCTCCTGTACTCAGACCTTTAACCTCCTGTATTATGACCTTTAACCTCCTGGACTCAGACCTTTAACTGCCTGTACTTTGACCTTTAACCTCCTGTGCTCTGACCTTTAACATCCCATACTCTGACTTCTAACCTCCTGGACTCTGACCATGAACCTCCTGGACTTAGACCTTTAACTGCCTGTACTTTGACCTTTAACCTCCTGTACTCTGACCTTTAACCTGCTGTGCTCTGACATTAACCTCCTCTGCTCTGACCTTTAACCTGCTGTGTGCAGAATGTTAAACTCCTGGACTCAGACCTTTAACTGCCTGTACTTTGACCTTTAACCTCCTGTGCTCTGACCTTTAACATCCCATACTCTGACTTCTAACCTCCTGGACTCTGACCTTTAACCTCCTGTACTCACATTTAACCTCCTGTGCTCTGACCTTTAACATCCCATACTCTGACTTCTAACCTCCTGGACTCTGACCATGAACCTCCTGGACTCAGACCTTTAACCCCCTGGACTCTGCCTTTAACGACTGTACTCTGACCTTTAACCTCCTGTACTCACCTTTAACCTCCTGGACTCAGACCTTTAACTGCCTTTACTTTGACCTTTAACCCCCTGGACTCTGCCTTTAACATCTGTATTCTGACCTTTAACCTCATGTACTCACCTTTAACCTCCTGTACTCACCTTTAACCTCCTGTACTCAGACCTTTAACCTCCTGTACTCTGACCTTTAACCTCCTGTACTCTGACCTTTAACCTCCTGTACTCTGACATTTAACCTCCTGGACTTAGACCTTTAACCTCCTGTACTCACATTTAACCTCCTGTACTCTGACCTTTAACCTCCTGTACTCTGACCTTTAACCTCCTGTACTCTGATATTTAACCTCCTGGACTCAGACCTTTAACCTCCTGTACTCACCTTTAACCTCCTGGACTCAGACCTTTAACTGCCTGTACTTTGACCTTTAACCTCCTGGACTCACCTTTAACTTCCTGTACTCTGACATTTAACCTCCTGTATTCTGACCTTTAACCTCCTGGACTCAGACTTTTAACTGCCTGTACTTTGACCTTTAACCTCCTGTATTCTGACCTTTATCCTCCTGCACTCAGACCTTTAACCTCCTGTACTCAGACCTTTAACCTCCTGTACTCTGACCTTTAACATCCTGCATTCTGACCTTTAACCTCCTGTACTCAGACATTTAACCTCCTGTATTATGACCTTTAACCTCCTAGACTCAGACCTTTAACCTCCTGGACTCTACCTTTAACCTCCTGGACTCAGACCTTTAACTGCCTTTATTTTGACCTTTAACCTCCTGGACTCTGCCTTTAACGACTGTACTCTTGGGGCGGCCGTGGGGTAGTGGTAGTGGAAGTCACCCCCCGATCGGAAGGTTGGAGGTTCGAATCCCGGTTCCCCACCCCATGTGTCGTTGTGTCCCTGGGCAAGACACTTAACCCCAAGTTGCTCTCGGACTGGAAAGGCGCCTTGCATGGCAGTCTGCCGCTACCGGTGTATGAATGTGTGTATGAATGGGTGGATGGTTGGTATTGTAAAGCGCTTTGGGGCCCCTCATCGGGGGCTAGAAAGCGCTATATAAATAAGCTCCATTTACCATTTACTCTGACCTTTAACCTCATGTACTCAGCTTTAACCTCCTGTACTCAGACCTTTAACCTCCTGTACTCTGACCTTTAACCTCCTAGACTCAGTCCTTTAACCTCCTTTACTCTAACCTTTAACCCCCTGGACTCTGATCTTTAACCTCCTGGACTCAGTCTTTAACGACTGTACTCTGACCTTTAACCTCATGTACTCACCTTTAACCTCCTGTACTCTGACCTTTAACCTCCTAGACTCAGTCCTTTAACCTCCTTTACTCTAACCTTTAACCCCCTGGACTCTGATCTTTAACCTCCTGGACTCAGTCTTTAACGACTCTACTCTGACCTTTAACCTCATGTACTCACCTTTAACCTCCTGTACTCTGACCTTTAACCTGCTATGCTCTGACATTAACCTCCTCTGCTCTGACCTTTAACCTACTGTGCTCTGACCTTTAACCTACTGTGTGCAGAATGTTAAACTCCTGGACTCAGACCTTTAACTGCCTGTACTTTGACCTTTATCCTCCTGTACTCAGACCTTTAACCTCCTGTACTCAGACCTTTAACCTCCTGTACTCTGCCCTTTATCCTCCTGTACTCAGACCTTTAACCTCCTGTATTATGACCTTTAACCTCCTGGACTCAGACCTTTAACTGCCTGTACTTTGACCTTTAACCTCCTGTGCTCTGACCTTTAACATCCCATACTCTGACTTCTAACCTCCTGGACTCTGACCATGAACCTCCTGGACTTAGACCTTTAACTGCCTGTACTTTGACCTTTAACCTCCTGTACTCTGACCTTTAACCTGCTGTGCTCTGACATTAACCTCCTCTGCTCTGACCTTTAACCTGCTGTGTGCAGAATGTTAAACTCCTGGACTCAGACCTTTAACTGCCTGTACTTTGACCTTTAACCTCCTGTGCTCTGACCTTTAACATCCCATACTCTGACTTCTAACCTCCTGGACTCTGACCTTTAACCTCCTGTACTCACATTTAACCTCCTGTGCTCTGACCTTTAACATCCCATACTCTGACTTCTAACCTCCTGGACTCTGACCATGAACCTCCTGGACTCAGACCTTTAACCCCCTGGACTCTGCCTTTAACGACTGTACTCTGACCTTTAACCTCCTGTACTCACCTTTAACCTCCTGGACTCAGACCTTTAACTGCCTTTACTTTGACCTTTAACCCCCTGGACTCTGCCTTTAACATCTGTATTCTGACCTTTAACCTCATGTACTCACCTTTAACCTCCTGTACTCACCTTTAACCTCCTGTACTCAGACCTTTAACCTCCTGTACTCTGACCTTTAAGCTCCTGTACTCTGACCTTTAACCTCCTGTACTCTGACCTTTAACCTCCTGTACTCTGACATTTAACCTCCTGGACTCAGACCTTTAACCTCCTGTACTCACATTTAACCTCCTGTACTCTGACCTTTAACCTCCTGTACTCTGACCTTTAACCTCCTGTACTCTGATATTTAACCTCCTGGACTCAGACCTTTAACCTCCTGTACTCACCTTTAACCTCCTGGACTCAGACCTTTAACTGCCTGTACTTTGACCTTTAACCTCCTGGACTCACCTTTAACTTCCTGTACTCTGACATTTAACCTCCTGTATTCTGACCTTTAACCTCCTGGACTCAGACTTTTAACTGCCTGTACTTTGACCTTTAACCTCCTGTATTCTGACCTTTATCCTCCTGCACTCAGACCTTTAACCTCCTGTACTCAGACCTTTAACCTCCTGTACTCTGACCTTTAACATCCTGCATTCTGACCTTTAACCTCCTGTACTCAGACATTTAACCTCCTGTATTATGACCTTTAACCTCCTAGACTCAGACCTTTAACCTCCTGGACTCTACCTTTAACCTCCTGGACTCAGACCTTTAACTGCCTTTATTTTGACCTTTAACCTCCTGGACTCTGCCTTTAACGACTGTACTCTTGGGGCGGCCGTGGGGTAGTGGTAGTGGAAGTCACCCCCCGATCGGAAGGTTGGAGGTTCGAATCCCGGTTCCCCACCCCATGTGTCGTTGTGTCCCTGGGCAAGACACTTAACCCCAAGTTGCTCTCGGACTGGAAAGGCGCCTTGCATGGCAGTCTGCCGCTACCGGTGTAT
The DNA here is from genome assembly GCA_038048925.1 of Garcialebias charrua. Lineage (NCBI taxonomy): Eukaryota > Metazoa > Chordata > Actinopteri > Cyprinodontiformes > Rivulidae > Garcialebias > Garcialebias charrua. The sequence goes on from JBBPBX010045050.1 coordinate 17,712, forward strand.
GAATGTGTGTATGAATGGGTGGATGGTTGGTATTGTAAAGCGCTTTGGGGCCCCTCATCGGGGGCTAGAAAGCGCTATATAAATAAGCTCCATTTACCATTTACTCTGACCTTTAACCTCATGTACTCAGCTTTAACCTCCTGTACTCAGACCTTTAACCTCCTGTACTCTGACCTTTAACCTCCTAGACTCAGTCCTTTAACCTCCTTTACTCTAACCTTTAACCCCCTGGACTCTGATCTTTAACCTCCTGGACTCAGTCTTTAACGACTGTACTCTGACCTTTAACCTCATGTACTCACCTTTAACCTCCTGTACTCTGACCTTTAACCTGCTATGCTCTGACATTAACCTCCTCTGCTCTGACCTTTAACCTACTGTGCTCTGACCTTTAACCTACTGTGTGCAGAATGTTAAACTCCTGGACTCAGACCTTTAACTGCCTGTACTTTGACCTTTATCCTCCTGTACTCAGACCTTTAACCTCCTGTACTCAGACCTTTAACCTCCTGTACTCTGCCCTTTATCCTCCTGTACTCAGACCTTTAACCTCCTGTATTATGACCTTTAACCTCCTGGACTCAGACCTTTAACTGCCTGTACTTTGACCTTTAACCTCCTGTGCTCTGA
>JBBPBX010045051.1:0-18148 GCA_038048925.1 Garcialebias charrua
CGCCACCCGCTCAGGGATGGTGCATCCGAACCCGTCGTCCAGCCAGCTGAGCACCCTTTGACCCACAGTGGCCATAAGCAGGGAGGGGGAGGTGAAGCGGGTCGAGACATCATCCAGAACCTCATGGGCCTGCAGAAAAAAACAAAACAAAACAGAGACCAGAGTCAGAGTAAGACCCATGACCTGAAATTTCAGGAATGATTGACTTCCAACTGATGACTTCATAATTTACCTAAAATCTGGATAATCCCACTCTGAGACATCCAGACCAGAACCAGGCCACTAAAGTCCACCAATCAAAACTAGACCACTGAGGACCACTGAACTCCACTAACCAGAACAAGACCATTGAAGACCAATGAGCTACAAAACCAGACCACTGACCACTGACCTCCTCTAACCAGAACCAGATCCTTGAGAACCATTGAGCTACCAAAACCAGACCATTGAGGACCACTGAGCTACCAAAACCAGACCACCGAGGACCACTGACCTCCTCTAACCAGAACCAGATCCTTGAGGACCACTGAGCTACCAAAACCAAAACTACTGAGTATTAGTGAGCTTCTAACTAGAACCAGGCCATTGTGGATCACCAAGTTCCTCTAACCAGAACCAGACCACTGAAGAAGACCACTGAGCTTTTCTCACCAGAACCAGACCACTGAGCTCCTCCAGTCTGATGTTGTTTTCAGAGACATGAAACCCATGTTCCTTCAAGATGTTAGTGTTTTTCATCAGACAAGGAGATCTGATCACTAAAACAGCTTCAGTTCAAATGAGAACAAACCCAGAAGCTGTAGTGTGAAAACTGTGTGCTGAAGAAGCTAAAAGTGGGGGTGTATGCTGTTAAGGTCTATATGGGCCCTATAGAACCAAAGCAGGAGCTGAGTCTACATGCTGGACACAAAGTTGAGCTCGTTCTCAGTGTGGGTTGGACTCCTCCAGGACTGTTCCTTGTCTCCGATCCTGTTTGTAGTGTTTGGGGACAAAATCTCCAGGTTTAGTCGTGGAGAGGAGAGGGCCTGGTTTGGGAACCTCAGTGTCTAATCTTTGTTATATGTGGATGATGTGGTTCTGTTGGCCTCTTTGAGCCATGAGTAGATCTATTTTTACTTTTAAGCAAATAATAAAATGCTATTTTGTTTCAAGGTATAATGAAGTATATTAATTCAGTAGAGCGCTGCATCATATAACATAGATAATTTAATGATAATATTTTTTTTTTCTTTACATACACACATTGCATGTTTTGTGTTTAAAGATGTGTCTACTGTATATGGATGGCTGATGGAAGCTTGGTTGCTTATAGTGTAGTACAGTGTTCCCCAAACCACGGCCCTTGGTCCGGCCCCCCAGAAAAATAGTTTAAAAAAAAAAAAAAAAAATTTTTTTTTTTTTTTTTTTTACAAATGAATACATGTACAGTACTGTACGGTCACCAAGTACTTAGCCTATCCTAACACAGTTTTTAAAGATGAAGGAGTAAGTTGAATTGTCTCCCTTTCACATAAAGGGAGCTAGCTGGGGTGGGGGGTGAGAGGAGTGACGATATTCCAATGCGCAGCAACGCTTTCCTCAGCCCTCCTCATCTTGTATTCTCACAGACATAGTCTTGGAGTCTGCTCTCAGAAGAAAAGTATCCTTACATTCGAAGATGTGCTTTGAACTTAACAGCACTTTTTGGATCTACCTACCTGTGTGAGTCTGCTTTTTCACACATGAAAATCATCAAGTCCAAAAACAGATCCACAATAACTGATGATCATCTGGAGACCTGCCTGCGCCTCGCAACTTATGAGACCCTGGCCTCCTCCTCTCAGTGTCAGAAGTGCCACTAAGGTAGAGACACATTTATTTTATACAGCTTGCACCAGATGACACCATCCTGCTGCACAGAGCAGCTGCCTAGTTTTGATATTTAGGTTTTATTGAGGTTTGAAATAGTTGTTGGAGATTTGTAAATCTGCACCTTTGTAAGTCACTTTTTGTAAATAGTTAGTGTAAATGAGGGAGTTTTATATTGTTCAGTTCATTGTTTATTCGTTTCTTTAAAAAATATGGTGTGCTTTTCAAATATTGCGTCATTTTACTTTGATAAAATACTTTAATTAAATAAAACTAGCAACACATTACGTTCTGTTTTATTTACTTTAAAGAAGTGAGGAGTAGGGAGATGAAAAATTTTGTTTTTTGATACTGAGACTGGACGAGTAGCTCTCGGCAAACTGCCGACTTCAAAAGTAACTCTTGGTTCAAAAAAGGTTGGGCACCCCTGATTTAGGCACTCCTGCAATCGTCACACTTTTTCCTGTTAAAAACTGACTCCGGCCCCCCACCAGAGAAGGGAAAAGTTATGTGGCCCTCACAGGAAAAAGTTTGGGGACCACTGGTGTAGTAGATTGAGGAGAAGGGGTAGACTGTACAATTTTTTTTTCTTCACACTACTTATTTTCATTCAGAACTTTTGTTATGTTAACATGTGACATATTCATTTTAAACTAAAAATGCAATAAATAAATAAATAAAATAAATAATTAATCAATTTAAATGACCCTCAGCACTGGGGTGGTTCAGAGCTGTGATGACAGTCAGCTCCTGAGTCTGAGGCCGTGGTTCGCAACTGTAAAGAAAGAGGTGAAATGCGTCCTCTGGGTCAGGGATGAGGCTGACTCAGGTGGAGGAGTTCACCGCTGGGGAGAGGGAGGTCTGGGTTTCTCTCCTGGACCTGTGGCATCCATGACCCAGAGCCATATAAAGTGAGAGTTGCGACACTTCCATAGAGTTCCATTGTAAGAATGGAATGCGGAAGTCACGTGGGTCATGGAGGGGGCGATTTGTTCCATGGCTCTGGTTACAGTCTGAAGCTGCCTGCAGTAGCGCTCCATCGCCGCCAGAGGGCGCAGCTCCACAAGGTTTCCATAGCCGTAGTTTGGAACGATTGACCGCCTGTCGGTGAGATCAAAGCGTGTCGGAACTCTCTATATATATGGCTCTGCCATGACCCAACCATGGACAGGTGGTAGAATCCATGAATGGAGTAAAACGTTTGAAGAAGTTAAAAAAACTCTCAATGTTGGAGTTCGTTAAGAGAAGAACGCGGTGTGAAATCAACTAATTAAAAAGTAAATTAAATTCAAACTGTGACTATAGACCAAAGGTACCAAGACACAAAACAGCTGAACCATGAGGGGAAGAGTCCAATGTTTTGTTCACAGTTTGAGCTGACTTTCTACCTAGAATTATCCCGGTATGCTGAAGAAGTTAGCTTTCAGACAGCTAAAGGTTTTAAAAGATCTCCTTTGGTTCTATTTCATCCCTCCTGACCGTCGGAGGGCGGTGCTGAAAGCACTGAATGTTCCCTTCGCGCATGCATTGTTCGAGTAATAATATCGACAACGTCACACAGGTGTGACCGGATAAGCAATCAGAGGCTATATAAGCTTAGCGTTATCCGTGGATCTGCTCCTTTTTTCTTCTGGCGCGCGTTTGATCCAAGGCTTCAGGCCTTTGGATTTTCTTTTCTCACCGTCGCCTGTCGGCCCGACCGCCTGTTGGCCCGACCGCCTGTTGGCCAGAGCAGTGTGTTTACCCTTCAAGGGCCGCAACGGTTTAACCTTTATCAAGGTATTTCATTTGGGCTATGGTCGCTTCGCCACTCTCCCAAACCACAGCGTTGACTACTGTGATTCAACACTGGTGAGTAGCTTTTGCTTATTTCGCGGCTCCGCCGCTTGTGGCGGCTCCATCCACCTTGGGAGGAAGCTACCGTGTGGATCACGTAAGTAGTCTTTACTTTGCCTTGACTGCGGCTCTTTTGTTACCATTGGTGTGGCTCTGTCGCTTTAGGAGGCAATTTCCATGTGCGGTCGACACGTGGGTAAGTATTACTTCTACTGAGGTTTATTTACGTAGCCAGCTGTGTTCTGGTCTTGTTTACTACTTTGGGAAGGCGAGTGTTCGCGCACCTTCCATCAACTATTCATAAACGCGCCAACCTCATAGACGGTTGGGCTGAGCTAGCAGGGCTAGTCTCCTTGATTTTTGGCCTTGTTTTCTATTGGTGATGGCTAGCGTATGCACCCTCTCCCAATTCACTTTCACCAACCTTATAAACGGTTGGACTGAGCTAGTGGTGCTAGTCTCTTTGAGTTTTGGCTTTGTTTTTTATTGGTGAAGGCTAGCGTTTGCTGCACCCTCTCCCAATTCACTTTCACCAACCTTGTAAATGGTTGGGCTGAGCTAGCGGTGCTGATCTCTTTGAGTTTGGCCTTGTTTTCTTTTAGTGAAGGCTAGCGATCGCCGCACCCTCTCCCAATTCACTTTTAGCCAACCTCTAAAATAGTTCAACTGAGCTAGCGGTGCTAGTCCCTTTCAGATTTTTGACCTTGGTTTCTATTGGTGAATGCTAGGATTCGCGCACCCGCTCCCAATTCACTTTTTGCCAGCCTCATAAACGACTGGGCGGAGCTAGTCTCTTTGAGTTTTGGCCTTGTTTTCTATTGGTGAAGGCTAGCGTTTACCCACCCTCTCCCAATTCACTTTTCACCAATCTCATAAGTAGTTGAACTGAGCTAGCGGTGCTATTCTCTTTCAGTCTTTTGGCCCTGGCTTCTATTGGTGACGGCTAGCGTCCACGCACCCTCTCCCAATTCACTTGTTGCCAACCTCATAAGCGATTGGGCTGACCTAGCGGTGCTAGTCTCTGAGTTTTGGCCTTGTTTTCTATTGGTGAAGGCTAGTGTTTGTGCATCCTCTCCCAATTCACTTCTATTGGTGAAGGCTAGCATTCAAGCACCATCTCCCAATTCACTTCTATTGGTGAAGGCTGGTGTTCACGCACCCTCTCCCAATTTGCTTTTATTGGTGAAGGCTAACGTACGCGCACACTCTCCCAATTCACTTCTATTGGTGAAGGCTAGCGTTCGCGTATCCTCTCCCAATTCACTTCTATTGGTGAAGGCTAGCGTTCACGCACTCTCTCCCAATTCATTTTTTGCCAACCTTGTTCTCTATTGGTGAAGGCTAGCCTTCGCACACCCTCTCCCAATTTCAGCCTGTCCTTCGTCTTAGGTCTTGGGTGTAGCTGGCAGTACCAGCCACTCTGCTGAGCTGTAGTTTTCACTTGAATAAACTGCCTACAGTAGGGAGCATGGACGGCTCTCACTGCTGTACAGATTGTGGGGCCATGCTCCAGGCGGATGACGGTCACGACCTGTGTCCTGCCTGCCTTGGACATGACCATCTGGTGGAAGCCCTATCATTGAACCCCTGCATGAACTGCAGCTTCATGCCTCGCTCTGTAAGAGTTTCTCGGCTTGCCCAGTTCTGCCCCAAGCTCAGCAGTGATCTCCCACCTTCTGGGCAGGAGGCTCCACCCAGGCGCTCAAAGCGCCAGACTGAGGCCCCAGTCCCTGTGGCCCCTCCTAGAAAGAGGCGAGCCAAGTCTGATCAGGGTCTTTCCAAGAGAGTGGAATGGCTGTCCGCTGAATTAGCAGAAATGAAGTCCGTTTTGCAGGCACACCAACTGGGGGCTGAGCCAATGGTAACGACTGGACTCGCCTCCCCACCCATGCCTGAGCTGGCTGCGGAGGAACATGTGTTATCCTTGGCTGCTTCTGCCTCTCATTTTCTAGGTGACGAGGAAGAACAATCAGTCTCAGTGACTGGTTCTTTTTCTTCGTCTCAGAGTGCAGTTAGTGGGTCAGGTGATGGATCCATGTAGGATGTCATGCGTTTGGCCCTGGCACAACTGCAGCTGGACGTCCCACAACCAGAGGGGTCCACCTGGGAAGTGCCTTCTTCAGGCATGGACAGTCTCCTCCTTCATTTTCCGTCCCTCCATCAGAGTACCTGAAGGAGTTGCACGGATGCTGGCGGGACCCAAAGGCTTGGGCGCGCCTCTCCGCAGATGCACGAGTGTTGGCAGCCATGCATGAGCCGGCTGCGGCGGGCCTGGATCGCATGCCGTCAATCAAACCTGCTGTTGCCTTGCTCATCGTATCACCAGAGGCAGCCCTGAGCAGTGCTGTTCGGTGCTCATGACCTCAGTGTCGCATCACAGATGTATTACTCTGCAGAGCTTATCATGTCAGAGCGCATGCTGGCTGCCTCGGCAATTCCTTGGCACTCCTCATGTTTGCCCTCTCCACGTCCCTTCAGGGCACCAGTGTTAAAAGAGCAGCAATGGGCATTAATGATGCAGCGCTTCAGGCCTTTGCGCTGATGATGAAGGAACTTGGGCGCATGATGTCCTTCTTGATCCAAGCTTGCCAACAGGTCTGGTTGGCGCAGTCAACATTGACTGAGCCACATCGTAGATCCCTACGTGATCTTCCGGTAGTGCCAGGAGAGTTGTTCGATCTGGCTGCCTTAGAAGTGCTCGAACGTATTATAAAAAATAAAACTCCACTAGATAATTACTAGAATAAATATTTCATAATAATGGCGTGGAGAGGAAGGCTGTAAGGGGAGAAGGGAGGCCATCTTTTTTGGGGGAAAAACAAAACAAAAAAGAAGTGTTCGAACGGACCGTCTAGGCACGACAGACAAGGCTGCAGCTTTCGACCCTTAGCAGGGCAATACCCCTCCTCGGTATCTGAGGCACCCGCCGGCTGTTGCTGGCTTTTGGCTGCCTCAATGTCCTTTCCCTCGTGCAGTTCAGCAGAGACCAAACAGGACCTTTCATGAGTCGGTCTGCCAACCAGCTAGGCAGGTTCAGACCAGGGGCTCTGGCCGCCACCCCTCCACGGTCCTGGTGATGCCACCAGGCCGACCACCGAATATTTCTCCCACCAGCAGCTCCGTTACTGGGCTGCTCATGCCGTGGACGCATGGGTGGTTGCCACTCTGACCCATGGTTACCGGCTACAGTTACCGACGGCGGCCTCACATCTCACACCGTGCCAAGATGACTGTAATCACAGACCCGGTGAAAGCCCGAGCACTAGACCATGAGCTTTCCACCCTCCTGGCCAAGGGTGTAATTGAGGCAGTGAACCTTCTGCAACAACCCAGAGGCTATTACTAAACTTACTTCCTTGTGCAAAAGAAGACGGGCGGCTTTCGTCCCATTTTGGATCTGAGGGGACTCAACCAGTATCTAAAGGTGCTGCCCTTCCACATGCTCATGACAGCAGAGGTCCTTCAAGCGGTCACAAGGGGGGAATGGTTCACGTCTATAGACGTGAAGGATGCTTATTTTCATGTGCCTATTGTGGCAGAACATTGCCGCTTTCTCAGGTTTGCCTATCGGGGTCGCCACTGGCAGTTCCGGGTACTCCCATTTGGGCTCTCTCTTTCCTCGAGGGTGTTCACTCAGTGTGTGAAGGCAGCCCTCTCTCCCCTGCAGGCCTACGGAGTGAAGGTTCAGATGTACTTAGATGATTGTCTTCTCTGTGCCCCCTCTCGGGCCTGTGCCATTCGAGACACGAATCGACTGCTTGCATATGTGTCCCAGTTGGGCCTCAATGTCAATATGGAGAAAAGCTGCCTGATTCCTTCACAGACTATCACCTTTCTTGGAGTGGTTCTGGATTCACCCTCCACCCATCCCTTCAAAGGGTGGGCGACATACTCCAGTTGGTCAGTCGGTTCCGGCTGGGCAGGCTGCTATGGCACCCCAATCCTCAACGTCTCCAGCCGTGGGTGTGGCCGCTGCCAGGTCAGGACAGCAACTGACTAGAGTTTCGAGCCCCATCGGAAGCATCATCTTGAGCACCAGGGCACCTTCTACTCGTCAGCAGTACAAAAACAGGTGGCGTCTGTTGGTGTTCTGATCACAATGAGGATCCAGTCTCCTGTGCAGTACCCACCATTCTGGAGTTTCTCCAGTCTCTCCTAGGTAAGTGTCGCTCTCCTTCGACGCTTAAAGGTCCACTGACATGATTTTTCTACTATTCATAAAATTGCTCAGATATATTTTATCATTTAAATATGTTCGTTTTTGCAAACAAAATGATAAATCACTTTAATTTTGCTTTAAAAGTGATTTTGAACTTCAAGCCGTGTTTAATCATGGGAAATTTGATTACACGCAAACACACCATCTGTGACATAATGTCCAGAGTGTGAGGCAGAGGGCTCTGGTGTCTTTAATAGCGATCAATTTAAAACCCGACAAATTTAGCAATCTATGTGAAGATTTGAGCTATTTGTCTTCATTTTGGGAAGCAGAAAATAGTTTGGGTGATGGAACAAGAAACAACAGGATCTAATTTAGGTCTGATGCTGTGTCAGACTGACCTTAATGTCGAGCAGCGCACACCCGCGCACTGTGCCAAGCCCAGAGCTCTGCCTCACACTCTGGACACTACGTCACAGATGGTGTGTTCGTGTGTAATCAGATTTCCCATGATTAAACACGGTTTGAAGTTCAAAATCACTTTTAAAGCAAAATTAAAGTGATTTATCATTTTGTTTGCAAAAACGAACATATTTAAATGATAAAATATATATATTTTGAGTAATTTTACGAATAGTAGAAAAATCATGTCAGTGTAGCCGCAATATCATCTAAACACGCCGCATCAATGACCGTACGGTGGGAACCCATAATCTAGTCAAGTCAAGTCATCTTTATTTATAGAGCACAGTTAAAACAGATAAACTGCTATCAAGGTGCTTTACAACAACATCAAAAAGAAATAAAAACAGAAAACTGTAACACACACTAATGCTAACTATGAAATTAACAGCACTAAAATATCTTCAAAATGTATAACAGCATTAAAAAAGAAACACAGAACAAAATACCCTAAGTCAGCTCACCTAGTATGAAACGCTAGAGAGAACAGATGAGTTTTTAAGAGGGATTTGAACAGGTGAAGGGAGGTGGCCTGCCTAATGTTGGGGGGCAGGTTGTTCCAAAGTCTAGTCTCTCTCTTTCTAAATGGTGTCCATAGGTTGCACCTGCCAAAAGTTACACAAGCACCAAGTTGGGACCTGCCCTTGGTTCTCGAGGCTCTATGCCACCTTCCGTTTGAGCCTTTGACGCAAGCGGATCTCAAGCGACTTTCATGTAAGACGGCTTTTCTGCTGGCTATTGCCTCAGCAAAGAGGGTCGGTGAGTTGCACGCTTTTTCAGTCAGCCTCTCATGTCTCAGGTGGGGCCTTGAAGGCTCTGATGTTACTTTGTGGCCGAACATTGCTTTTGTACCAAAGGTCTTATCTCACGCTCACCGTAATCAACCATTAAGGCTGGCACGTTTTCAACCTACGCCTGGCGAGGATTCTGGATTATTGTGCTCAGTGAGAGCACTGGAGAAATACGTTGCAGCTACTGCCGCTATATGATAATCAGACCAGCTGTTTGTGTGTTACGGAGGCCCTAGACTGGGCTATCCTCTTTCCAAGCAGCGCCTCTCCCACTGGATCGTAAATGTCATCTGCAATGCCTACACAGCAGGACACCGCACCCTGCCAGTCGGCGTGAAGGCACACTCTACCAGGAGTGTCTCCGCTTCCTGGACTGCCCTGAGAGGGGTCCAACTGGAAGCAATATGTGCTGCTGCATCATGGACTTCCCCAAGCACATTCACCAGATTCTACAGAGTGGCCACCCCTCATCCCTTGGGCCAGGTTCTTCTGCAAGGGTCCTCTGGGCTTCCTCAGTGAGGTATATGCTCAGGATTCCTTGTGACATTGTTGATACTAGTCATTAAGTGCTTTCAGCACCACCCTCTGGCGATCAGGAGGGATGAAATAGAATGAAAGTTACGAATGTAACTATGGTTCTATGAATCCCGGATTAACAATGTTAAATAGCTAGTGTGTCATACTTTGTTTGACGCTCTCTGCAGGTCATCTGATCGTATGGGGGTGGAGCTTGATGTGGGGGCGGAGCCAGAGAGGACCTTTCTGAACTCCCTGAGAACGACGGTACCGTTCAGGTGGGGGTCCAGCCTCTGAAGCAGAACATCCTGCACACAGAAACAGATTGTTTCAAACCATTCATCTTATATTTCGTCTTTCTGATAAATTGAACTTCAGCCTCACCTGCATGTCCAGGTTATCACACCCTGCTGTGAGAAACTGAGGATCTCCTCCACTCTCCTCCTCCTCCGCCCCATGAGGGTCTCCTGTAGAACAAACGGCATAATAACTACTGTATTCACCAAGAAAACAAGAAGTTTAAACCGTTCAATGAGTTTATTCCAAGCTGTGAAACGTAAAAAGGTCTCTTGTCTGACCTAGCTTTAAGGTGTGTCAGTAAAATATTTTGAAAAGAGTAAAGTTATATATTTTTTAAATCATCAGCCATAAAATCCAGACTTTCTTCAGACTCAAACCTTCAACGTTTTCCTTTGATCTTTAAGTTCATTATTTACTTTAAAATGCAACAGATCCCTGGAAACAGTAGAGTCTTTTTATGCCTGGTTAGAGATTAAATCCTATTTTTTGTCAGACTTCGATATATTTGTTGTTGTTTTATTTCTTCAACTAAATGTGCCTCAGTAACGGTCAGACCCCTTCAAAGACCTGCTTCCTGCCATGAGGCAGACCAGAAGGTGTCTACAAAGATGGCTGTTTGTCTGTGATAAAACAGAGTACCTTTACTTTGAAAGAGCTGCTGGGCAGTTCTGTTACTTCCTGTCTCTTCATCAGACTTCAGGCTCTGCAGAGAAAACATGGAGGTCACAGAGTGTCTGAAATACTGAGACTGAAACCAGACAGACCCAACATAACTTTGTGTATGTCCATGTGTGTGTGTGTGCGTGTGTGTGTGTGTGCGTGTGTGTGTGTGTGCGTGTGTGTGTGTAGTATAACCAGCAAACCAAAATATAATGAGACAAACATTACTTCTGCTAGAATGAATATATTGTGTGAGAGACTGGATGGACTTTCATGGTCTGAGGCTTACCATGAAACAAGACGCACGCACACGCACGCATGCACACACACACACACATACACACACACACAGCTGGTCACGTTAGTACAGAAATTTATCAGAGAATAAAACCAGGTGGATTTTTGTGTTTCAGATGTTTGAACAACGACCTGAAACATCCAGTCTGATCTACAAAGGAATGGGTCAGATCAAAGCATAACGGCCCGATCATAGTCCACACCAAGCTCCAACTGAGAACCAGTGACAGGACTTGAACACTGCTGCTCACAGACTAAACTGCAGATATTTTACACAGAAGGGACAAAATGTGTAAATCTGGTGGAGACAAACCCAAAAGACCTGCAACCAAAGGTGGTTCTAAAAGTACTGCCCAATGCAGGTGATACACTTCAGATTTTATCTGTAAAAATAAGGTTCTTCTATGTCTGAGGACATTTACAGACCTGACAGTGTCTGAGGACATTTACAGACCTGACAGAGTCTGAGGATATTTACAGATCTGACAGAGTCTGAGGATATTTACAGACCTGACAGAGTCTGAGGAATGTCCTCAGACACTGTCAGGTCTGTAAATGTCCTCAGACATAGAAGAACCTTATTTTTACAGATAAAATCTGAAGTGTATCACCTGCATTGGGCAGTACTTTTAGAACCACCTTTGGTTGCAGGTCTTTTGGGTTTGTCTCCACCAGATTTACACATTTTGTCCCTTCTGTGTAAAATATCTGCAGTTTAGTCTGTGAGCAGCAGTGTTCAAGTCCTGTCACTGGTTCTCAGTTGGAGCTTGGTGTGGACTATGATCGGGCCGTTATGCTTTGATCTGACCCATTCCTTTGTAGATCAGACTGGATGTTTCAGGTCGTTGTTCAAACATCTGAAACACAAAAATCCACCTGGTTTTATTCTCTGATAAATTTCTGTACTAACGTGACCAGCTGTGTGTGTGTGTATGTGTGTGTGTGTGTGCATGCGTGCGTGTGCGTGCGTCTTGTTTCATGGTAAGCCTCAGACCATGAAAGTCCATCCAGTCTCTCACACAATATATTCATTCTAGCAGAAGTAATGTTTGTCTCATTATATTTTGGTTTGCTGGTTATACTACACACACACACGCACACACACACACACGCACACACACACACACGCACACACACACACATGGACATACACAAAGTTATGTTGGGTCTGTCTGGTTTCAGTCTCAGTATTTCAGACACTCTGTGACCTCCATGTTTTCTCTGCAGAGCCTGAAGTCTGATGAAGAGACAGGAAGTAACAGAACTGCCCAGCAGCTCTTTCAAAGTAAAGGTACTCTGTTTTATCACAGACAAACAGCCATCTTTGTAGACACCTTCTGGTCTGCCTCATGGCAGGAAGCAGGTCTTTGAAGGGGTCTGACCGTTACTGAGGCACATTTAGTTGAAGAAATAAAACAACAACAAATATATCGAAGTCTGACAAAAAATAGGATTTAATCTCTAACCAGGCATAAAAAGACTCTACTGTTTCCAGGGATCTGTTGCATTTTAAAGTAAATAATGAACTTAAAGATCAAAGGAAAACGTTGAAGGTTTGAGTCTGAAGAAAGTCTGGATTTTATGGCTGATGATTTAAAAAATATATAACTTTACTCTTTTCAAAATATTTTACTGACACACCTTAAAGCTAGGTCAGACAAGAGACCTTTTTACGTTTCACAGCTTGGAATAAACTCATTGAACGGTTTAAACTTCTTGTTTTCTTGGTGAATACAGTAGTTATTATGCCGTTTGTTCTACAGGAGACCCTCATGGGGCGGAGGAGGAGGAGAGTGGAGGAGATCCTCAGTTTCTCACAGCAGGGTGTGATAACCTGGACATGCAGGTGAGGCTGAAGTTCAATTTATCAGAAAGACGAAATATAAGATGAATGGTTTGAAACAATCTGTTTCTGTGTGCAGGATGTTCTGCTTCAGAGGCTGGACCCCCACCTGAACGGTACCGTCGTTCTCAGGGAGTTCAGAAAGGTCCTCTCTGGCTCCGCCCCCACATCAAGCTCCACCCCCATACGATCAGATGACCTGCAGAGAGCGTCAAACAAAGTATGACACACTAGCTATTTAACATTGTTAATCCGGGATTCATAGAACCATAGTTACATTCGTAACTTTCATTCTATTTCATCCCTCCTGATCGCCAGAGGGTGGTGCTGAAAGCACTTAATGACTAGTATCAACAATGTCACAAGGAATCCTGAGCATATACCTCACTGAGGAAGCCCAGAGGACCCTTGCAGAAGAACCTGGCCCAAGGGATGAGGGGTGGCCACTCTGTAGAATCTGGTGAATGTGCTTGGGGAAGTCCATGATGCAGCAGCACATATTGCTTCCAGTTGGACCCCTCTCAGGGCAGTCCAGGAAGCGGAGACACTCCTGGTAGAGTGTGCCTTCACGCCGACTGGCAGGGTGCGGTGTCCTGCTGTGTAGGCATTGCAGATGACATTTACGATCCAGTGGGAGAGGCGCTGCTTGGAAAGAGGATAGCCCAGTCTAGGGCCTCCGTAACACACAAACAGCTGGTCTGATTATCATATAGCGGCAGTAGCTGCAACGTATTTCTCCAGTGCTCTCACTGAGCACAATAATCCAGAATCCTCGCCAGGCGTAGGTTGAAAACGTGCCAGCCTTAATGGTTGATTACGGTGAGCGTGAGATAAGACCTTTGGTACAAAAGCAATGTTCGGCCACAAAGTAACATCAGAGCCTTCAAGGCCCCACCTGAGACATGAGAGGCTGACTGAAAAAGCGTGCAACTCACCGACCCTCTTTGCTGAGGCAATAGCCAGCAGAAAAGCCGTCTTACATGAAAGTCGCTTGAGATCCGCTTGCGTCAAAGGCTCAAACGGAAGGTGGCATAGAGCCTCGAGAACCAAGGGCAGGTCCCAACTTGGTGCTTGTGTAACTTTTGGCAGGTGCAACCTATGGACACCATTTAGAAAGAGAGAGACTAGACTTTGGAACAACCTGCCCCCCAACATTAGGCAGGCCACCTCCCTTCACCTGTTCAAATCCCTCTTAAAAACTCATCTGTTCTCTCTAGCGTTTCATACTAGGTGAGCTGACTTAGGGTATTTTGTTCTGTGTTTCTTTTTTAATGCTGTTATACATTTTGAGATATTTTAGTGCTGTTAATTTCATAGTTAGCATTAGTGTGTGTTACAGTTTTCTGTTTTTATTTTTATTTGATGTTGTAAAGCACCTTGATAGCAGTTTATCTGTTTTAACTGTGCTCTATAAATAAAGATGACTTGACTTGACTAGATTGTGGGCGTGTTTAGATGATATTGCGGCTACATAGACCTTAAAGGTCCACTGACATGATTTTTCTACTATTCGTAAAATTGCTCAAAATATATATATTTTATCATTTAAATATGTTCGTTTTTGCAAACAAAATGATAAATCACTTTAATTTTGCTTTAAAAGTGATTTTGAACTTCAACCGTGTTTAATCATGGGAAATCTGATTACACACGAACGCACCATCTGTGACGTAGTGTCCAGAGTGTGAGGCAGAGCTCTGGGCTTGTCACAGTGCGCGGGTGTGCGCAGCTCGACATGAAGGTCAGTCTGATACAGCATCAGACCTAAATTAGATCCTGTTGTTTCTTGTTCCATCACCCAAACTATTTTCTGCTTCCCAAAATGAAGACAAATAGCTCAAATCTTCACATAGATTGCTAAATTTGTCGGGTTTTAAATTGATCGCTATTAAAGACACCAGAGCCCTCTGCCTCACACTCTGGACATTATGTCACAGATGGTGTGTTTGCGTGTAATCAAATTTCCCATGATTAAACACGGCTTGAAGTTCAAAATCACTTTTAAAGCAAAATTAAAGTGATTTATCATTTTGTTTGCAAAAACGAACATATTTAAATGATAAAATATATCTGAGCAATTTTATGAATAGTAGAAAAATCATGTCAGTGGACCTTTAAGCGTCGAAGGAGAGCGACACTTACCTAGGAGAGACTGGAGAAACTCCAGAATGGTGGGTACTGCACAGGAGACTGGATCCTCATTGTGATCAGAACACCAACAGACGCCACCTGTTTTTGTACTGCTGACGAGTAGAAGGTGCCCTGGTGCTCAAGATGATGCTTCCGATGGGGCTCGAAACTCTAGTCAGTTGCTGTCCTGACCTGGCAGCGGCCACACCCACGGCTGGAGACGTTGAGGATTGGGGTGCCATAGCAGCCTGCCCAGCCGGAACCGACTGACCAACTGGAGTATGTCGCCCACCCTTTGAAGGGATGGGTGGAGGGTGAATCCAGAACCACTCCAAGAAAGGTGATAGTCTGTGAAGGAATCAGGCAGCTTTTCTCCATATTGACATTGAGGCCCAACTGGGACACATATGCAAGCAGTCGATTCGTGTCTCGAATGGCACAGGCCCGAGAGGGGGCACAGAGAAGACAATCATCTAAGTACATCTGAACCTTCACTCCGTAGGCCTGCAGGGGAGAGAGGGCTGCCTTCACACACTGAGTGAACACCCTCGAGGAAAGAGAGAGCCCAAATGGGAGTACCCGGAACTGCCAGTGGCGACCCCGATAGGCAAACCTGAGAAAGCGGCAATGTTCTGCCACAATAGGCACATGAAAATAAGCATCCTTCACGTCTATAGACGTGAACCATTCCCCCCTTGTGACCGCTTGAAGGACCTCTGCTGTCATGAGCATGTGGAAGGGCAGCACCTTTAGATACTGGTTGAGTCCCCTCAGATCCAAAATGGGACGAAAGCCGCCCGTCTTCTTTTGCACAAGGAAGTAAGTTTAGTAATAGCCTCTGGGTTGTTGCAGAAGGTTCACTGCCTCAATTACACCCTTGGCCAGGAGGGTGGAAAGCTCATGGTCTAGTGCTCGGGCTTTCACCGGGTCTGTGATTACAGTCATCTTGGCACGGTGTGAGATGTGAGGCCGCCGTCGGTAACTGTAGCCGGTAACCATGGGTCAGAGTGGCAACCACCCATGCGTCCACGGCATGAGCAGCCCAGTAACGGAGCTGCTGGTGGGAGAAATATTCGGTGGTCGGCCTGGTGGCATCACCAGGACCGTGGAGGGGTGGCGGCCAGAGCCCCTGGTCTGAACCTGCCTAGCTGGTTGGCAGACCGACTCATGAAAGGTCCTGTTTGGTCTCTGCTGAACTGCACGAGGGAAAGGACATTGAGGCAGCCAAAAGCCAGCAACAGCCGGCGGGTGCCTCAGATACCGAGGAGGAAGGGGTATTGCCCTGCTAAGGGTCGAAAGCTGCAGCCTTGTCTGTCGTGCCTAGACGGTCCGTTCGAACACTTCTTTTTTGTTTTGTTTTTCCCCCAAAAAAGATGGCCTCCCTTCTCCCCTTACAGCCTTCCTCTCCACGCCATTATTATGAAATATTTATTCTAGTAATTATCTAGTGGAGTTTTATTTTTTATAATACGTTCGAGCACTTCTAAGGCAGCCAGATCGAACAACTCTCCTGGCACTACCGGAAGATCACGTAGGGATCTACGATGTGGCTCAGTCAATGTTGACTGCGCCAACCAGACCTGTTGGCAAGCTTGGATCAAGAAGGACATCATGCGCCCAAGTTCCTTCATCATCAGCGCAAAGGCCTGAAGCGCTGCATCATTAATGCCCATTGCTGCTCTTTTAACACTGGTGCCCTGAAGGGACGTGGAGAGGGCAAACATGAGGAGTGCCAAGGAATTGCCGAGGCAGCCAGCATGCGCTCTGACATGATAAGCTCTGCAGAGTAATACATCTGTGATGCGACACTGAGGTCATGAGCACCGAACAGCACTGCTCAGGGCTGCCTCTGGTGATACGATGAGCAAGGCAACAGCAGGTTTGATTGACGGCATGCGATCCAGGCCCGCCGCAGCCGGCTCATGCATGGCTGCCAACACTCGTGCATCTGCGGAGAGGCGCGCCCAAGCCTTTGGGTCCCGCCAGCATCCGTGCAACTCCTTCAGGTACTCTGATGGAGGGACGGAAAATGAAGGAGGAGACTGTCCATGCCTGAAGAAGGCACTTCCCAGGTGGACCCCTCTGGTTGTGGGACGTCCAGCTGCAGTTGTGCCAGGGCCAAACGCATGACATCCTACATGGATCCATCACCTGACCCACTAACTGCACTCTGAGACGAAGAAAAAGAACCAGTCACTGAGACTGATTGTTCTTCCTCGTCACCTAGAAAATGAGAGGCAGAAGCAGCCAAGGATAACACATGTTCCTCCGCAGCCAGCTCAGGCATGGGTGGGGAGGCGAGTCCAGTCGTTACCATTGGCTCAGCCCCCAGTTGGTGTGCCTGCAAAACGGACTTCATTTCTGCTAATTCAGCGGACAGCCATTCCACTCTCTTGGAAAGACCCTGATCAGACTTGGCTCGCCTCTTTCTAGGAGGGGCCACAGGGACTGGGGCCTCAGTCTGGCGCTTTGAGCGCCTGGGTGGAGCCTCCTGCCCAGAAGGTGGGAGATCACTGCTGAGCTTGGGGCAGAACTGGGCAAGCCGAGAAACTCTTACAGAGCGAGGCATGAAGCTGCAGTTCATGCAGGGGTTCAATGATAGGGCTTCCACCAGATGGTCATGTCCAAGGCAGGCAGGACACAGGTCGTGACCGTCATCCGCCTGGAGCATGGCCCCACAATCTGTACAGCAGTGAGAGCCGTCCATGCTCCCTACTGTAGGCAGTTTATTCAAGTGAAAACTACAGCTCAGCAGAGTGGCTGGTACTGCCAGCTACACCCAAGACCTAAGACGAAGGACAGGCTGAAATTGGGAGAGGGTGTGCGAAGGCTAGCCTTCACCAATAGAGAACAAGGTTGGCAAAAAATGAATTGGGAGAGAGTGCGTGAACGCTAGCCTTCACCAATAGAAGTGAATTGGGAGAGGATACGCGAACGCTAGCCTTCACCAATAGAAGTGAATTGGGAGAGTGTGCGCGTACGTTAGCCTTCACCAATAAAAGCAAATTGGGAGAGGGTGCGTGAACACCAGCCTTCACCAATAGAAGTGAATTGGGAGATGGTGCTTGAATGCTAGCCTTCACCAATAGAAGTGAATTGGGAGAGGATGCACAAACACTAGCCTTCACCAATAGAAAACAAGGCCAAAACTCAGAGACTAGCACCGCTAGGTCAGCCCAATCGCTTATGAGGTTGGCAACAAGTGAATTGGGAGAGGGTGCGTGGACGCTAGCCGTCACCAATAGAAGCCAGGGCCAAAAGACTGAAAGAGAATAGCACCGCTAGCTCAGTTCAACTACTTATGAG
>JBBPBX010045052.1:14973-27183 GCA_038048925.1 Garcialebias charrua
CACGAGCAGGTGGAAGACAGAATACGGAGCTCTTCCTGTAAACACTGCCCATTAATGTTTTTAAAGCTCAAAGCGAACGTTGTTTTGTAAGTTAATGCTTCACATCGGGCTCAACGGCTCGTCCAGTCATGAAACCTTTGAAGCAGCAGTAACGCACAAAGATCTGGAGGAGAAGCTTCAAGCTGCCCTCAAGTTGCACTAATGTTCTCTGGATGTTGAGTTTTGTTTTCATCAGAAAAAAATATGTTGGGATCATTTCCTTGTTTGTATTCCTCCATGGATTAATAAAGAGTATTGTTATCAACAGTGTGGTGGTTTGGTGACAGACTGGAACTGGAGAAAGTGCATTTCTTGTGAAAATGCAGTGTGAATGCTTATTGCAGAAGAACTTGCTGAAAAATCATCTGAAATTAGCTAAAAGCATGCTGAAATGTAAGAACAAGCCTAAATTAACAGGGAAAAAACTATTTTCTGAATTAGGCTTAAAGAAGCAGCAATGTGCACAAAATGTAGAAAATTACACACACACACACACACACACACACACACACACACACACACACACACAAAGATGAAACTAGCAAAAAGTAGCTGAAAATGCAGAAAGAAGCTACTACCAGAAGGAAGAGCAAAGAGCTGAAATGAGCTAAAAAGTGTGACATTAGCTGAAAAAAACAAATCATAAAAACCTTTAAAAAGTAACTGAAAGAGCAGAAAAAAGCTGAAAGGAGCATAAGCTGAAATTAGCAGAAAAAGTTAGTTAGGCTGAAAGCAGAAATTGCCAAGTAAAACTTGAATTTATCTGAAAACAGCTAAAATTATCTTAACAAGATAGCTGAAAAAATAGAACAAGCTGAAATTAGTAGAAAAAATGTTTGCTCAATAAAGCTGAAATGAGCACAAAAATGGAAATCATCTGAAAAAAAGCTGAAATTAGCTAAATCAGCTGAAAAGTGGCTAAATAGGCAGAAATAAACTGAAATTACAAGAAGGAAGTGGAGCGAGTACATTTTTGCTGAATTAGGTTGAAAAAAGTTGGAGTGCAAAAAATGTGGAATTAGATGAAAACGATTAAATTAGCAAAAAAAACAGCTAAATAGTAGCTGAAATTGTAGAAAAAGCTGAAACTTGTGGAAATAAGCTGGAAGGCACATAACAAGATTAAATTAGCAGAAACAAGTTAGAAGAAGCACAAAAATATAGTTAGCAGAAAGAATCTGAAAGGAGCACAAAACAGCTGAAAGTAGCTGAAAGCATGCTGAAATGTAAGAACAAGCCTAAATGAACAGAAGAAAACAAACATACAGTATTTTCTGAATTAGGTTTAAAGATGCAGAAATGTGCACAAAATGTAGAAAATTACACACAAAAAATATGAAACTACAAAAAAAAGCTGAAAATGCAGAAAGAAGCTTAAACTACCAGAAGAAAGAGCTGAAATGAGCAAAAAAGTTTTACATTAGCTGAAAAAAAAAAACTCAAATCATCATAAAAACCATTAGAAAGTAACTGAAAAAGCTGAAAGGAGCATAAACTGAAATTAGCAGAAAAGGTTAGGTTGAAAGTAGCAGGAATTACCACGTAAAACTTGAATTTATCTGAAAACGGCTAAAATTAGCTTAACAAGATAGCTGAAACAGTAGAACAAGCTGAAATTAGTAGCAAAACATTTGCTCAGTTAAGCTGAAACGAGCACAAAAATGGAAATTATTTGAAAAAAAAAGCTGAAAATAGCTAAATAGGCAGAAATAAGCTGCAATTACACGAAGGAAGAGGAGCGAGTACATTTTTGCTGAATTAGGTTGAAAAAAGTTGGGAGTGCAAAAATGGAATTAAATGAAAAATATTAAATTAGCATAAAAACAGCTAAATAGCATGTAATTGTAGAAAAAGCTGAAGCATGAAAATAAGCTGAAAGGAGCATAACAAGCTGAAATTAGCAGAAAGAAGAAGAAGCACAAAAAGGTTGTAGTTGGCAGAAAGAATCTGAAAGGAGCACAAAACAGCTGAAAAAAGTTTAAACTTGCAGATGAAGCTGAAAGAAGCTGAAGCAGATCAAAATGTGAAAGGAGCAGTAAAATGTTGTAAACACATCTAAAGATTTCAAGGATGTAAAATGATCTCAGTTCATTTTCTATGAGACAAAAAGTGGCAGAAAAGGCTAAATATTTCAAAAAGCTAAGGTTGCACCAATATCAAAAGTCAGAGAAGAATTGTCCCGAAAGAGCTGAACGTTTTGTTGAAATAGTTTTAAAACTGCAGGACGAGAATTGCGCCAGAAAATTTATGGAAAAAAATGGATCAGAGTGAGTGCTTCATAAACATTCACTCTATTAAAACACTATTAAAAACTCACTCGCTGCCTTTCATGAGAACGTTCTGGAATCTGTTGTGGGAGCTTGTGGCGGCCATGTTGAACTGAGCTCACTCCAAAAGTGAACCAGTTGTTGAAGCACGTCCAGTTATTTATTCTTGAATGTTTCATCTGTTCAACGTCCAGTCAATATTTTGCTAACAGACTTTATAACGTCTCAAACACTGTTGTGCCGTTAGTTGTCGCTCAGAGTAAAAAGTTGGTGATCGCTCTCAGCTACTACCACACCAAATTGTAGCTCCGTACCATTAATATCAACGTACATATAGATATTTTTTCATTATAATCCAGTGATTTATAAGATATTTCGCTAACAGTGCACACCTCTTGTCCTTTTACCTGTGGTCCTCCTCAGCCAAAGTGGTAAATGTTGTGGCGAGTCCCTCGGAGGCCCGTCTGCCTTCATCACAGTGTGTTTGAACTTCAGGTTCAAATGCACTGCACTTATTGGAATGGCATGTAGCTGCTGTTCTGATGGGGGGGGTCCTCTGCTACGCCTTTGATGTCCACCACTGCGTCCCCGTTCTGTTTCCCATTTAGAGCAGGATTCCTGTGACTCCAGGCCGGGGTTTGAAGCGAGGGCAGACGAAGCGCAGACTTCCAGCTGGACTGAGCAGAAAACAAGACGAACGATCGATGAAGACGTTGATGAAGCAACAAAGAGTTGTTCGTAGTGAAACATTTTGTGGATGTAGCTCTTCCCGTTGCCAATGGCAACAAAACACGTTTGATCAGAGAAGACGCTGGGCGATAATAAAGGGGTATTTTTTTTCTGGTGTGGACTAAAGGCTATAAAATGTGACCGTTTCATTCTAGGGCAGCACGGTGGTGCAGCTGGTGGAGCTGTTGCCACGCAGCGAGAAGGTCGATAGTTCAAATCCCAGCTGGCAACCTTTCTGGGTGGAGTTTGCATGTTCTCTCCGTGCATGTGGGTTTTGTTTCCGGGTACTCCGGTTTCCTCCCGCAGATCAAAAAACATGCATGTTGGTAACTCTAAATCGTCTCTAGGTGTGAGTGAACATTTGTCTTGTTGTCCCTGGTGGACTGGAGACCGTCCAGGGTGTCCTTCGCCTCTTGCACAGTGACTGCTGGATATGGGCACCAGTAGAGATGCACGATATTGGAATTTTGGCTGATATCAGATACGCCAATATGTTAAAACTTATTTGGTCGATACACCAATACTGATATTTCCCCCCCTGGACCTACTTACAAAGTCTACATAGCTTTCTCTGCTGTGGAATTAAAATATATCTTTATTCTGCATGGTCTTTGTCAGTTTTGACCTGCTACCAAATGCAGATGCCACAAAGGAGCTGAAAATGATGCAACACTTCAAATTGGATTATGTTTAACGTCAAATTTATTCATGACATATATCTCTAACATAAGGACAACACTGGAACAGTGCAGGTTTGTAAGTTTTCACAAATCTAAACTCGACCTGTTCACATGCGACAAGTGAAAAGAGCATACATGTACCGTATTTTCCGGCATACAAGTCACACCGTTTTGCCTAATTTGCATGCCCTGTGACTTATAGGGCGAAGCGACATATTTATGGATTTTTTCCCATATTTTTAGACCAATTTTTGGCTGAGATATGACTGTTTTTCATTTTGGCCAAAAAAAATGGTGCAATACCACTTTCGGCTGCTAGGGTCCACCGAACGTTCCCGGCTCATGTGTCCGAAGGAAACCTCCTCTGCTCAGACTCATTGGAAGGCTGGAGGTTCGAATCCCGGTTCCCCACACCATGTGTCGTTGTGTCCCTGGGCAAGACACTTAACCCCGAGTTGATCCCGGTAGGACTGGAAAGCGCCTTGCATGGCAGTCTGCCGCTACCGGTGTATGAATGTGTGAATGGGTGGATGGTTGGTATTGTAAAGCGCTTTGGGGCCCCTCATAGGGGGCTGGAAAGCGCTATATAAATAAGCTCCATTTATCATTTACCTATAGGGCGAAGCGACATATTTTTGGATTTTTCCAATTTATTGGACATAATTGGACAATGCGACTTATAGGGCGGTGCGACTTATAGGGCGTAAAATACGGTAAGTAGTGGTGCATTAATAGATATACTTCACCGTTTCTTAAATGAAAAATTAACTTAAAACAAAAGATTTTTATATCGGTGAGTTTTTTTGATGGACTGGCCGATGTCCGATATTTAATTTTATCGCTAATACCGGCCGAGACTGACACTGTGCCGATAATATCGTGCATCCCTTGGTACCAGCGACCCACGTGACCCAAAAAGGAAGAGGTAAAGATGGATGTTTGATTCTACTTCTGTAGCAGCTCCCATCATTCACCTGATAATGATTAAAAACCACTGAGCCCCATTCCCTCAGGGACCGTGCTGGAAGCTGATTGGACAGTGAAGACATGACGCATGTCAAGGTGCAAATTACACAAATTGAACAATTCTAAACACAAAATGACATCATGATAGAAAATAAAGCCAACCACATCCTGTTTCTTTTTCTATTAGCACAAAGTGTCATGAACCTTACAGACAGCTTTGTGTGATGAGAGTCACGTCTTCATAATCACGTCAGCTGGAAACTGACTTTTCTCCTGAACTAATCTTGTTTGTTCACGATTTACACTCTTAAAACAGAAACCCAGCAGAGTCGAGTGGATTATTTACCGTTGTGTTTTCATGAGACATCAGGTCCACGCTGCTGAGCTCCATCAGTCGCCCCTGTTTGAGTCGTTAATCACATTACGCTTCGTGCCTTTTAAGCAAAGTGTTGCGCTGAAGATGAGGCTGCTGTACGCACCGGCGAGGGGGACCTCCTCTGCATAGTATGAGGGGCCTACGTAACAATTTTGGACAATTTGATTAAAATAAAACAATAAACTAAAACATGGACGTTATTCATCAAAATGTGCAGCAAAGTCATAAATAATGCACAACGTAGACAAGATTAGCCAAAAACGACTTAAAAGATCAGTCAATTACCTTACTTTTTAGCCTATAAGTCGCAGTTTTTTGCCTAATTTGCATGTCTTGCGACTTATACGGTGACGCAACGTATTTATGGATTTTTCCACTTTATTGGACATAATTGGACTGATGCAACATGTACGGCGGAAAATGGGGTAATAGATTTTAGTCGAAAAATTACCTTTTTGAAGCTACAAGTCAGATTCACATTAAATTATTCAAAGGTCACAGAAAGTTGGGCTTTATTGCTGCGTTCCAGTTGCCTCGGAGGTCGAAATTACCAACCTGGAATGACGTCATCACCGAGTTAAATGCGTTCCAGTTAGCTTGTCGGCACGATGACGAAAACAAGATGGACGCCCGCTACAAAGCTGTTGTTGTTCTTGCTTTGTTGGATTATAAAAAGGTTTCCAGACCAGCAGCGAAGTTTAAAAGCAATTCTGAGGCTCTTGAAATGTTAACCAGGTATGTTGTTTTAACCAGTAGTTTTTATTTATTTATAAATAAGCTTATTTTTGTTAATTATGGTCTTGAGGCTCTTACATCTACTTTATAGTTTTAATTCGATCTCTTTTAGGATTATAGCAGCAGTACAGAAGTTATCATTAGATAAATAAAGTCAGAAAGTGCTGAACATTGTTTTTCTTTTCTTTTTACTACCTCAAACCATTAGCAGACGTTTTTACGGTTTATTGTTAAAATTGTTATTAAACTTCAATCAATCAAAACTTTATTTCAGACTCATATGGTCCATAGTAACAAAACAATTTAATTTCTTTGTATTTTAGGATGCTGCTGATACACACAAACCTACGGACACATGGAATAATCATGAAGACTATGGGAGGTGATGCTGAACATGGATGACAACAAGTTTGTGCGTCATTTCAGAGTCAACAAGACCCAGTTCACATCTGTAATGATGCAGCTGCAGGAGAAAGGCATAAGGAAGGAGCACTGTCAAGGTGCAGCACCAGTCCCTGTAGAAAAGAAGGTCCTGATGTTCCTGTGGTACATGGCCAACCAGAACAGCTTCAGGGAGATGTCTGACAAATTTGATGTCTCGCAGTCCTCAGCGCACAGGATCATCATGGAAGTACTGAAGGCCATTTTGCACAATGGGACACACCTTCATCCCCTGGCCTAACGAATTGATGCTGTGGTGATGATTGTCATCATGGCAGCCTGCCTTCTGCATAACCTCTGCATTGGGGCTTCACCAGTGTGTCAGGATCACCCAAACGGCTGTCCAAGGCAGGATGAAAATGACTAAATTACTCGTTACTGTGATGTGTGGATGCTGTACTTGTATTAGCTTGTCATAACTTGTCAAAAAATGTTCTAGTGTTAGTGCTGTTTTGATTAAATGTGTTTATCTGACATGCCACTCTCTCGCTGTCATTTATATCTGTGTGGATAAACCACGCCAAAAACATAAGCTGGTATAGGTAAACACATTTTACAGCTTCAAAAACCAGCTGCAAAACTTAAGTTTCCCACAACAATAACACCTGCTTAAAAGTCAGTGCTTAAATAAAGCATTTCTATGTAGTAATTTTAAAACTCTGCCCGATGAGAACATGAGAGCACTAGTTTCTCTGCAAGTACATCGGTTTCCAAAAATATTGATGAAAAACTATGCAGTGCATCATGACAAATTGTCGTGTTTGAATACCAGAGGTGTTCCTCTTTTACACTGAATTTACTTTCATTCTAAGTAGTTTCTTTTCATTACCTGCTTTCCTTTATTCTACTGAAAAACCACACTTATTGTGAAGTAAGACAAGAATTTGTGCATTTGTTATTTCAAATTGTTTTTAATAACGTATGACAACAAGGCACAGGTACAATTTGAGGTCTGAGGTCTCAGTAAAATGAGCTACCAGCTAAAACTAAATCAAAATAACTAACTTCACAAAAATCTTACTTAGTAATGTTGGACACAAAGACACTGTTCCAGTAGCAGCTGGCAAAATGCACCGAATAGAAAATGACAGTTTTGTGCAAATTAAACAATGAAATGTTCCTGAACATTCATTTGTGCAACAAATAAAAATCAGTAATCTCTTGTTTCACATTTTATCTATCAGACGGGTCATCAGTCTGCTCTCCTCTGTGCTCTGCAAATTGGACTCCTCTGAAATGCAGAAATCAGAAGTAATTTTAATACACATACAAGTTCATTGTTTACAGTAAGTACTACATGTAATGGTGTTCCTATTGCTGTCTTACCTGCTGTAGAGTCGTTGAGTTGCAGTAACTGGACTTGTACAGTTCAATTTTCATCAATAAAATATGTCAAGGAGTCACCATTCCTCTGGAACAAGGGACCAGGGAAACGGGTTTGTCTGCTCGGGTCCAGGAACATGTTCATCTCCATGTCGACAAACTGCAAAGAAATATACACATGGTTAACAACAAATCACAGATGACAGTAACTCACAAAACTAACCCACAATAATAAGTATAAATAAGGTCGATTTTCACTCTCTCACACACACACACACACCCAACACAGACACACACAGCTGTGGATTGACAGGATGGTTTGGGTTTCAAGTTTTGCATATTTTTTTAAAAACTAAATAATTGATTATGTTAAACTGGATTCCCACCCTGACAAGCCAAGATAAATCTTGATAGACCTTTTAAAAACAGTTTATGGTGCAAAACATTAGTTTACTAGCTAAAAACACATGTAAAGGTGAACAAAAAACAACATGTTGCAGGTCTCCGACGCAGCTACATCATCAACACGACAACAATCACGTTCTTTAGAAAACACAAACCGCTTAGAAACACCCTCTAATTATTAGGCGACATATCGTATAATAATCACTGTAAAGTACGAAATGTGTTACTGAGTTAATGATAAACAATGAACGCTGAACAGCTAAAACGAGTACTGTGCTAAACAACAACAATGCCGCCTCACAGCCGTTTAGCGAGCCGTTGTCGACGCACAGCGGCTGTTTAAACATATCATTATCATTACTGTAAAGAACTACAGTGCCTGAATGCGTTAATGTGAAGTTACGGCTGAGTAAACCACAAAGAACAGCGAAAAAGAGTAAAAAGTAACTCTTTCACTCACTGTTGATGCGAGGAGCAGCCATTTTGAAACGATGATCTCGGCGAACTCGGGTATGGTGCGGCGAGACCGAGTCCACGAGTTGTAATTACGACCTGAGGGGGCGTTCCAGTTGATTTTTACTGCTCGGAAGCTCGTAATTACGACCTCCGAGGACAACTGGAACGCAGCATTAGTCTCAACGGGCCTTTTGGTACATCTTACAGATTTTACATGATCGCAGTTTAAGTTCTATAATTTGATTTTTCCACAGATTGATCAACACTTCTTCTTTTACTCCGTGTGTCTCTCGCTGCTTTAAGACTTGTCGTCTTTCTCCAAAGCTTTCAGAATTAGCCCTGTTGCAATAAACAATAAATCAATTAATCGCATGATAAACGAAAATTTTCGACCTCATTTTCATTTATCGGCTTTATCGTTTCTTCGTGTCTCTCTCTTTCTACTAAAAACACTGGATGACAAAAGGTTCAACTCTGGTGTTCTTCATTGACCCCTCCCTTTCTCTTTAAAATCCGTTTTAATCATCCAAAATTGTGTTTTTGGATCGTTAAAAGCAGCTAAGCTGAGAAGCTAAGCTAACCAGGCCGACCTCAGGGGAAAAACCTCTGTCTTGTTGAAGCTCCAAAATTCATGATTGAAACTCGTGCCTTTGTGTAAAAGGTTTTTCTCTGCAAAAAGAAGCTGAGAACTTGTTTACGGATTTTTTAAAATTAAAATCTTTGTGTGAAAAATGCTAAAGAGTTCAAACCACACCGAGCATCTGCCATTTTGAGAACCGAAGAACAGAGAGACAGCCCATGTCACCCATTTTTCTTAACGGACAACACCCACCATGTTTTCAAATTGCATCGCCATTAATATTTAGTAGTGACTTAAATAATAAAACAGGAGCGTTTTATTGATATTGTAGAGAAATAACGCTAAATGTGTTATTTCATGACTTTAAGGAGATTTAACGCAGCAGCTCCGGCAAAATCTGCCCCTCTCCATATATGGGCATCGACGTCATTCAAGGATCCATCTTCAGACGGAGACGGAGTGAAAAAGTAGCTTTCTTATTTCTGACCAGAGTAGTTACGAATACAACTAAGAAAATGCTGAACCGATGTATTGCCCAGTTCTACAGCAATACCTCGAAGGATGGCGTTAGTGTTCATTATTTCCCCAACATCAAAAGGATTCAGAATGCTGGATAAAGTTTGTTCAAGTCAAACGAGCTGACTTCATTGCTCCATCGCTTAGAAGACAGTGTTTTGTGTTCAAAACATTTAAACCGGAAGACTACGAGTCAGCAATGATGCAGGCATTTGGATTTAAGGGGAAAAGTGGTACGAGACTAAAGGAAGAGCTGTGCCAACTATTCATGAATGAATTTGTCATGAGCGAATTAAACCTGTGTGGCTGCGCAAAGTTCTAAATATTTCCTGGTGTGCTGTGGGCTGCAGGACCAGCGCTCCATGTTTTTTTTTATTTTTTAGAACTTTTTAATAAGATATAACACCGCTATGGCTGAAGCTGTGTGAAGCTACCGGCTCACCTTTTTATTCTCCCCCCGACCTGTCAATCAATTCAGTAGATTGACAGGTCGGCAGCTTTTCGGACATGTCTGCCTGCCTGGGAGGAGTCGACGAGGGACAAGCCCCCAGAAACCATCTTGGCTACAGCAAACTGGTTGGTCCACTTAAGTTGTTTACTTGGTGGAGTAGCTTCAGTTTGCTTTGGACTGCTCTGACTGACGAAGCCCTCTGGAGTGAGGGTGAAACGTTTCTACTAAAAAGAAATTGTCCAGATGAACTGATTGAGAATGAGCGGACATTAATAAACATTTTTTCTTAAATGTTACAATAATTACTAATGATTGTCAAATTTCGAACAATATTATCGTTTATCGCAATAATTTCCGAGACAATTAATCGCCCAGCAAAATTTGTTTTCGTCACAGGACTATTCAGAACACTGAGACCACAGCCAGCGTTTCAGAGACTTCAGTAATAGTTTAGCTCAAAATATTCTGATGGGCATGTCCCACCGGGAGGAGACCCAGAGGAAGACCCAGGACGCGCTGGAGGGACTATGTTTCTCGGCTGGCCTGGGAACGCCTTGGGATTCCCCCGGAGGAGCTGCTCCAAGTGGCTGGGGAGAGGGAAGTCTGGGCCTCCCTACTTAGGCTGCTACCCCCGCGACCCGACCCCGGATAAGCGGATGACAATGGATGGATGGATGGATGGATGGATGGATTCTGATGGGTCTGAACTTATATCTCTAACATGCACTGAAGAGACAAACGTTTCACAGGAGTTTTCTGCTGCTCTCGGTTCAAGGACGAACATCGGACTTGTCGTTTTTTCACAGCAACTGACTGTTCGAGCCTTACTTTTCAGTCTGCTTCTGTCTGCCTCAGAAGCAGCTGTGTGGTTACCATGGCGACTGTGACATCTCTTTTTATCCTGGCTCTCTGTGCACTAACTGTGTTTTTATTTTATAAAAGAGAGCTGTAAGAGTAATCACCAGAAAACATTTTAGTCACCCATCAAACACCTTG
This sequence comes from Garcialebias charrua, assembly GCA_038048925.1. Lineage (NCBI taxonomy): Eukaryota > Metazoa > Chordata > Actinopteri > Cyprinodontiformes > Rivulidae > Garcialebias > Garcialebias charrua. The sequence continues at coordinate 25,934 of JBBPBX010045052.1, forward strand.
TTTCTTCAGCTAAATTTATTGAAATTCCAGGAATTGGTAGAATATAGTATTTTATCAGTTATGTATAGGGCTCATAATAACACATTACCTTTAAATATCCAAAGACATTTTATAAAAAGACAAAGTTATTACAATCTCAAAGGGACAGAGATATTCATCAAACCACAATTCAGAACCAGCTTAAAGGGACGGTCTACCTCAATTCAGGGAGTTCGATTGTGGAATGCTCTGGAGAGTGATGTTAAAAATGCAAAATCAATGTATACATTTAAGAAAAAGGTCAAAAAGGACTTGCTCAAAAACTATATATGATGTAACTTAGTGTGTTTGTGTAAATAGGATTATGCATTTTGTGATGTAGTTTGTGTATTACAGTTAGAAAAATTAAGTAGAATTATTCAATTTGTGATGTAGTTTGAAGGTTATCACTGGTTGAACAAACTATGAAATAAGGGGCAGATATAATAAGATTTCATCTTCTTTCTGCTCCTTTCATTTTATCCCATTCTTGTATCTGATGAAACTGTCTTGTATTGTTCTTTTAAAATGAATGAATAAAAATCAAATCAAACTAACAGTTCAAACTTCCAAATGTTGCTGTTATTATTATTATTTTCCTCCAACTTATATTGGACTTTTAAAAAAATGTGGACTCTTCAAGGCTGAGCAACATTTTCTCCAGAGACCAAAGAGTTAATGAGGGGGAGGGCGCGCGCGCGCTCACAGTGGGGGTAGTCTAGTATAAAAGCAGCAACACCAGCCAATGCGTCCAGGTCCAATCCGGGTTAACTGGAGTCTCCAACTCATAACCAGGAGTGTGGAACAGAAGCTCGGAGGATCTTGTTTGTTTGTTTGTTTCAGGACTTGTTGTTTATTTTCAGTCTCTGTGGCGATTTGCTGGATGTGATGATGAAGCGGCGCAGAATCACGCGGACAACCCGACAAGACGTGCGCACAGCGGATGGAGCGGCGGCGCACGGACCCGTTGAGGCTCTTCTCCACTGAACCACTGAACCGCTGCATCGCTGAACCGCTGCATCGCTGCATCGCTGCATCGCTGCACCGCTGCATCGCTGCATCGCTGCACCGCTGCACCGCTGCATCGCTGCATCGCTGCATCGCTGCACCGCTGCATCGCTGCATCGCTGCACCGCTGCACCGCTGCACCCACTTCCAGTTCGCTCCATCTTTCTGATCAGAGGCTGAAGGAGCGCGCGCCTCAGGACACGGCGCAAAAGGCGCGCTGGAGC